>CAUDMG010001873.1:605000-880000 GCA_958450375.1 Homarus gammarus
GGTTGTAGCTGTAGTAAAATTAATATGGTTGTTTTAAGTAATGTTATTTAATGTTAATAAATGGAACAATAGAAGTAGCTAACGATAATGGTAAAGAAAAAAGAGAGATCGCGTATGTAAGTGCGCACACGTGAAAACATATCGGCATTACTTTACATAAGAATATGAAAGCAAAATATACTGTATATTTTAATTAATGTTTCTGAATTTGTTTTTATTGAATTACTGTTTGTGTGTGCAAAATTAACAATACAATTTATTAATAATACGTGGAATATTAAAACACACGAGGAGACGAGACGGCTGCCGGCATTGTTTATGTTAAAGCTTACAAAACCAGTGACTGATTGGTTCTACATATAAAACTGAAGAAAATAAGACCCTGATTGTAGCTGTAGTAAAATTAATGTAAAAAAATTAATATGGTTGTTTGAAGTACCTGTATGTTATTTAATGTTAATAAATGGAACAATATAAGTAGCTAACCATTAATGGTAAAAAAAAAAGTGAGACTGCTCGTATGTAAGTGCGCACATGTGAAAACATATCGTCATTACTCTACATAAGAATATGAAAGCAACATTTATTTACTGCTCATATATATTGAAGGGTTAAATGTTGTACTCTGTATGGACAAGCAGAGAGAGAGAGAGCAGCCGAACTGCCGGATGTAACCAGACCTTAATTTCCCGCGGCTTTGTTGTTGTTTTTTTTACGGGGATTAGCCCACCTGGGCATAGGTCACTGACCCACATTGGGGCTTGAGGAGCAAAAATTTAATACTCCTGTAGTAATAATAGTAATAATTCAGATAAAAAAAAAAAAAAAAAAAAAAAGAGCTGCCTATCTACCTATTGGACGAACTAAAATCGTTCCGGACCACAGAATGCCGGACTAGAGAGGTACAACCTGTAGCTTGTAAATAAATAAAATATAATATAAAACTATAAATAAGAAAAATTAAGAGCATGGGTGTGTATGTGTGGGAAACGGATGTATGTGGAGGTGGTGGGACTATAATTACGTCGCCGACTCTCCAGCCAGGCTGCCACATACAGTATATTGTTACTTGTAATGAAATAATAAAAATTGTGGAAAAATCAGTTCAACACCTTGTTCACTAAAGTGGCTGAGGAATAAAGAAAATATACTGTAATATAAACTATAAAATAAGAAAAATGAAGAGCTGGGTGTGAATGTGTGTAGAGGCGGTGGGCTATAACTGTGTGGTCACGCTCCCTCGTGATAAGAAATCATGGCATACACATGGCGCAGAGCAGCAGCCATGTCTGAGTTGGCTTGTTGGCTGCTTTGCCTAAGTGGGTCATGTCGCCTCAAGTGAGTCGCAACGCCCAGTGGATGGTTTTAATGTGGAAGGAGATATTTTTTGTACATAAAATATGTACTATACTTGTATTACATTTTATGATATGTTATGTATTGATTTTATTGTTTATCCTAGCAATAAATATGGTAGCTCATCCCCATTGCGAGCAGCATGCAAACTTATGATACTACTGCAGCTGATTTTGGAGGAATTTTTATTATTATTTATTGTAATTCATTTTGGTGCCGGTTAGTTGAATCTACCAATTGCCCGGATACTGGATTACTGGGATTCTACTTTATATAAAAAAATAGAAATAAAAAATAATAAAAAATTCTGACACAAAATAACAAGGCATAATGTCGTGGATCCTCTCTTTAACCTTTACCTTTGTTATTTGTTCCCATTCAGTGAATAAACTATAAAAAACCTTCATTTGAATTCAAGTTAGAGAAAGGTGTGGGTTTTTAAGAGTACTGTATAGTACAGGGTGTATATTTAAACAATGATATCTACAGATCATCAGGAATTTTATTATTATGGGTGAGACCATTGGAATTCTTATTTTTGTTTATTAAGAACTGGCATATCATTTAGCTCCTTGTTTCCCAATTAATGGGCCACAGAGGTATGTCATATGTATGATACATGTACAGTACTGTACAGTGTACTGTACAAGAGCATACTGTAAGTGTCCACTGAATAAATTTTTTACTGCTTGTAGAAAAGCTTCCCTTGAGTGGAATTATGGTAACCATCCATATTTCTGCATTGCAATACTGTAAAATATTATTTTTTTATACAAAATTAATTGAGATAATGCATTCACATGAAGTTCTTACATTCTCTTTCACATATGATACTGTACATTAGACATACAGTATACAGTAAACACTTCACACAAGGACTTTATGTCTGTACATTAATGTAACCCATTTAAATGGGAAACAATAATATAACTCATTTAAATATGAATAAAAGTACAGAAATTATGATAGAACACACCAAAGAACATATAAGTTTTTAGGGGATACATACTACAGTATTTATAATTTACAGGTTCTTGACATTGCCAACGAGACTCGTGGTTACTGTGGCTGTAAAAATGAGAACTGCACCAAGTCTCACGTAAAGAGGGTAGCTGATGGCAAGTATGAGATCTGTGGCAGAAATGTCTATGTTCGGGTAAGTATTCTTCCGTTTTGTTATGTGTCACCACAATGATGGCTAACATGTTGATGGAACACTACTCTATTTTCTTTGTTATTATTACTGAACCTGTTAATATGAAAAACTTGCATGGAAAAGGATTTCAGACTTCTAGAAATACCGTACCCAGTACACTTAACTGTACAGTATAAGTAAAATTAAGGAGGAGGGTATTAAAGAGAGCAAATTTAATGATGGCTGATTATATTAGAGACAGTACACAGTTATCGATAAAATATATTTGAGAAAATGTGAGCAAAAAGATACTACTGTAGAAATTATAAATTTTAATGGAGATTTTGAAAATGTCTAGAAAATTTTCTTTACTTATTATGATGAATACTTCTGAACTCCACTGGTACATTTTATGTTGCCGATATACTGTATTAGGATTTGAAGATGGAGAGATTTTAACAGAAAAACATTAGCACAGTTTAAAATTTATATTCTCTAGGGGTGTTACAGGAAAGTTCTAACACTCAGGTTCCAAAGAGTGGGATTGACTGTCAGCTGCCCATCAATCTTTACATTTTTTTTTTATTACTGTTCTAATATCACAATATTATGAAGCAATTTCTTCGAGCATTACAAGTACTGTACTAATGCTCATAAAGTTTAAATTTTTCCCACTACAAGGATTTCTCTTCAAAGGTTATTCATTTTAAAATAATTATATTTGCAAAATATTCCCCAACTGCACAGACTAAAAAAAATTACATTACAGGCATCTCCATGTTACAGAAATTCGGGTTATGGAAATCACCCTTACGGACTTTTGAAATTATGACCAAAAATTTGCCTTTACGGAATTTTGGTAATTGTTTTATTTTTTAAACATAAAAATCATGACATATAACAAAGAAATTCTCCCAAATTTGAAAATTATGCGTAGTTACTTCAAGACAGTTGGAGGGCGGCGCGTCTACCTCGCATCACAACAATGGCGCTGCTCCATTAGTTATGCATCTGTGTTCAGGACTGTATTTGTCCTTATGGAGTTTTGGTTAATTTATTAAGTTCTTAAAAAGAAAAAAATCCGATATAGAACAAGAAATTTCACAGAAATTATAACATTTATTTCGTGTGGATTCTTGGTGGTAGTTATAAGATGGTGTGTGCCTACCCAGCAGCCAGTACAACAACAATGGCGCTGCTCAGTTTCAATTTGTTCTCCAGCTTGCATTCAGTTCTGCATCAGTGTTACCCTGTACCCTTATTCAAGATGAGTGGAAAAAGACCATCGAGTTCAAGTGAAAGCAGTAATGTTAAAAGATTCCATAAAGGAATTACGTTGGACATTAAACTTGATGTTTTAAGGAGGTAACTCCCAATACCTCCAACTGCACCACCTCACCTCATCATCTCATGCGGCACTCAAAGCTCTTTCTGTTGAGTTAAATTCAGGTGTGTAGTACATTTATTGCCATGTTCCATCATGAATTTGTCATTGTAGGTGTTTAAAATTGTTTCTTTTCATTCATATATGTGCTTGTATTATTTTTGGGGGGCCGATTTTTTTTCCTTGGGAACACATCTCGACTTATAAAATGGGAGTCAATGGGAAAATGGTCCCGCATTATGGAATTTTGCAATATGGAAAATTTGCCAGGAACACAACCCTTCCGTAACCCGGGGATGCCTGTATGCACCACAAGTACAGTCATCATTTATTACAATATACAGTTTTATAAAAAAAAAATCACATCACCTCATCATCTGCATAAATCACGTCACTTCCTCATCTGCATAAATCACATCACTTCATCATCTGCATAAATTACATCACTTCATCATCTGCATAAATTACATCGCCTCATCATCTGCATTAATCACATCCCTTCATCATCTGCATTAATCACTTTCCCCTAAATGGTGACTCTAAATACCCCTCATCAGAAGGGTGACAACACCGTAGTGAAAACTATTGTGTCATTGTGAAAGTTAATTTCATTGCATGGTAAAGGCAGGTCTGTATACTGTCTGCATTTTATATTTCAGAGAAACATTTTCTTGACTAAAGATAATACTTTAGAGAGTAGATATGAGTAATCAAGAAAAATGCAGTTTGTTAACAGGAATGGTACAACCTGTATTATTAGTTATCCAGTGAACTGAAGGCAGCCAAGATGGGTTATATGAGAGGTGGTGATAATAATGGAGGGACCAGATGATAAAGGGGACATCAGAGTGAAACCTGATTTTATGAAAGGAGTGACTAGTAAGGTAAGAGATGGATTAGATAATTTAGAATATAAATTTACTGAATGTCAAGAAAATGAATAATACAAGAATATAAGCAGGAAGACTAAAGGTAAAGTGCTTGATATGGCAAGGATCTACTTGTCCAAGTCTTGATGCAGGAAGCTGCTGAAATAAGTTGAGATTATAATGCATGGAGGAGCTGTGCATCTAACCATTATTTTTGAAGACAGGGTGATTTAGGAAATAAAATGTTGAAATATCATTAGAAATAATTTGTTATTTTAAGGTCTATTTTTTCTCAGGGTGTTATTCTCATCGGTCTCTTAATCTACCTCTGTTCTAAGTAAAATGGCAGGGGCGGATCCAAATGGGTCTTGGGGGTCCGGACCCCCTCTTTCACCAGGAAATTCCAATATGTTTTATTTTATGCAGTATTGTACTCAGGCATTTTTATATAGTAAAAAGTAATTACTATTGACCTCGGAATATTTCTTAATATCAAGTGCACATGGCTTCAAAATTACCTCAAAATGACCATGATATTGGTCAGATTTAAAAAAATTTCTGAAAGGGGGCTTACAGCTCACCCCCAAAACCCCCCTCACTGTGCTCGCCATGTTTCTCCACCCACAACTTCTTAAACTTCTCTTGATATTTCTGGATCCGCCCCTGAAAGGTGTACAGTAAACCCTCGAAGATCCGGACCCGGGAAATCCGGATTTCGGAAGATGCTGAAAAAAATTGGGGGGTTCTGGGCTAAGAAGCCTCCTAGAAGTTTCCCTAAGAAGCATTCTCAAACCAGAGTAAAGAACATTTTAGGCCCGTGCCCGTGGGCACTGTTTGACCCGTCAGTTGCTTGGACACAGGTGCCCGAGGAGGTGGGAAACATAAAGAGATTTGACAACTGCTGTTTGTGGGAATATTATTTCATTCACTCTAGTAATGATACAATGTTTCTTATTATGTTATCATAGGTAAATGCATGGTTTATATACGGTAATTTGTGCCGGAAAATCTGGACAATTGGCTTTTCCAGACAGGTGGTCCCCCCGTTTAGTCCAGATCTTCGAGGGTTCACTGTATTTGTTCATCGATTTTGGTTGGAAATTGATGAATAGAAACAACACAACATTAAAAAATATGAAATTCTATGAAAAGCAATTGAAAATAAAGGAACAAAATGACGATTCTTAAAACTACCGGTAGGTGTCATAAGGGTAAAAGTGTACTGTAGCAAAATAAATTAATAATTGATGAATAATAAGACTGTTGAAGGATTAATAATATGTTGCAGAGCACAACAGCAGAAACTTTTATTAATGACTGAGTAGAGAAATATAAACATGAAAATAAAAAATAAATAAAGATATTAGAAGGTCCAGCACCTCAATGCACTGCAACAGTAATAAAAAGGGAGATATTTAGGTGCCACAAAGCTTTTGTAGTGCATGATTGTCTTACTACTTGTATGTTATAACCTTGTATAACACTGAATTTTCACCTGTAAATGCAGTTTTAACCTTGTATGACACTGGATGTGCTCTTGTAGTAATTGTTTTGTATTCTGTAAATACTGTTTATGTATGCCATCTGCATGTAGTTATCTCATTTGCAACCTTCGAAACAAACCTTTTATATTTATTTTTTATTTGATTTTACATTATTATTATTTGCAGTGTTTTGTTAATATTTGCTTTGTAACTTTGTTCTCTGCAGCAAAACTCTACACCCATCAAGAAGTTTGCAAAGAAGAGTCAACTGAGCAAACAGCCATCAAGCAAGTCACACACATCTTGTGATGCAAATGTAAACCACATCCCATTTTCTTGTGTTATTTACTGTACTGTACTTGTCTTATATCATATATCTTATTTTTCCTAGTTGTTTACCATTTCAATACTGTAGGGATTTACTAGTAAGTGAGCAAAAGTTTTCTTTATATTTTTCATTAAGGACATGCAAAAGACACCCCCTTCAAATTCACAATATGTATGTTTACTATTTTTTTTTTTTTTTTTTTTTTTTGCTTCTGTTGGTGCCATTGTACAGAAACACTGCCACACAGTGGAGGAGTTTGTAGCGAAGCTCCAACCACGTGAGACATCATCCCAGATCCTCCACCTTCCTCATGTCCGTGATGTAAATGTATTTTTGTTGTTGTTGCTTCTGTCAGTATAAAGTTAACTGCCAATGCTTTATAAGTGTTTGGGAATTATGAAGCGTCATTAAATCACAGGATATCATCACATCCATTTTATGTACCTTTAAGATGCTTATACAGGTTGACAATCCCTTATCCGAAATCCTTGGGGCCAGAGGCATTTCAGATTTCGGAATTTTTCGGTTTTCAGAATGGTTAGTTTTTTTTTTTTTTTTTTTTTTTTTTTTTTTTTGTGGTAATTAGCCCACCTCGGCACAGGTCACTGACCCACATTGGGGCCTGAGGGGCGAAAATATAATAACAATTATAATAATAATAATAATAATTCATAGGTCTAGGTCATGTTTCTCACATTTTTTATCTTTTTTCATTCTTGTACAGTCAACTCTCACTTTACGCAGTCCCACATTCCGCGTTTCCACGTTTACGCGGTACCCTGCCGAAACCCAGGATGCTCACATTCCGTGGTGCATGTACCCCTTTACGCGGAGAGTGTCCGGCTCGACTCTATTTTTAGATTCGCCCCTCCCGCCTGCTCCCGCCTCCGCCTGGGCAAGCCGCGCAGTAAGGTTGCGCAGTGCATGCCTCTGTTGTGTTATCAGTGACGTCATATGACTTATCAGACTGTGATTGGCCATGCATCCCTACCTCCCTCCGCTGCTAGCTGTAATTGGTTTAAAGAAATATGACGTGTCCACCCGGGGGGAGGGAGGGAGGAAAGACGACGCTTGACCTAGCCGCGGCAGTTTCATCCCTCCAGGCCACACCGTGTATATCGTGCATCCATTGTTCTGTAAAATGGCTTCCGCCGGACCACCGCCCCCAGAGAGAAACCTTTCCTTGCCTGTACCCAGCCGCCCTAAGCCCAAGAAGACACGATGTTCCTTAAGCTACGAGGTGAAGTACAAGATCATCCAAGAGTTAGAGAAAGGAACAAGGCAGGTTGATTTGGTGCGCCAGCATGGTGTGAACGAATCTGCGATTCGGACGATAAAGAAGGATGCAGCCAAGATAAAGGAGCACATGAAGATCACAAAGTCTACAGGTGCTTCTATGATCAAGTATTTCCACAACCAGGTGCTTCTCAAGACGGAAAAATTACTTGTGAGCTACTTGGTGCGTCAGGCGCGACGGAACATGGCGGTGGACACGCGCTCTGTTAATGAGTACGCACGTGAACTGTATGCTGCAGTGTCACGAAAGATGGGAATTACAGAGCCCAAACCCTTTAATGCTTCCTCTGGGTGGTTACAGAGGTTTAAGATGAGGAACAAGATCACCAATATCAACATTGGTGGTGAAGAAGCTAGTGCTGACCGTGTTGCGGCAAGGGAATTTCCTCCGTTTTTACGTGAGATTATGGAGGAAGGACAGTACACCGATGACCAGGTTGTTTAACATGGACGAATCTGGTCTTTTTTGGAAAAAGCTACCTTCCAAGACCTTCGTTGTGAAGAATGCCAGCAAGATTCAGGGCCGGAAGTTGCAGAAGGAGCGCATCACCGTCCTGTTTACCACCAATGCCTCCGGTACCTGTAAGCTCAAGTTATCGGTGATCCACACAGCCCGCAAGCCGCACGCCTACAAGAGCATGGACATGACCAAGCTAAATGTCCACTGGCTGACCACACGTAAGGCATGGATGTTGTCTACACTGTCCCTCTCCTGGTTTGATGACTGTTTCGTTCCCGATGTAAAGAAATTCTGTGAGCAACAGAATGTGCCATTCAAGATTTTGTTGCTGCTGGACAACGCACCAGGACACTCGCCCCTACTGTTAGATCATCACCCCAACGTAAAAGTGGTTTTCCTTCCTCCCAACACTACATCTATATTAGAGCCCATGGACCAAGAGTTAATCTGTAATGTAAAAGCTGCATTCGCAACTAAAAAATTCAAGCTCCTGAACGACTACACCAACACCAGGGAAGAGTTGCGTAACCTGAGTGACACCACCACCGATAGCAAGAGTGAAGACGACGAGGATCAACAGTTGGCAGAGCAAAAAATACTTTTCAACCAATTCTGGAGAATATTCAACATCAAGAAAGCTGTGGACTTCTTGGTGAAGGCATGGGATCAGCTGTCTGTAGCAACTGTTCGTCACTCATGGAGACATGTGTTGCAAGGCATTCCGGCCGTTAGGCAGAGTCAATCTGTGACTGGTGAGGTTCAGACTGTTGCAGTAGCAGTGGACCTTGCTAGAGAAGCTGCACAGAGTGTTACAGCTGCAGGCTTCTCGGAGACCACCAACGACGACATCCTGGAGGTGATAAGGGATCCTCATGTCACTACCGACGAGATGGTAGATGATGACGACGTCAGTGAAGAGGCAGGTGGTGCGTCATCCCAAGAAAAACACCGCTTATCCCATAGTAATGTTAGGGGTGCCATCGAGTGTATCGAGAAAGTCAAGCTCCTCCTTTCCGACGACCCTGACTCAAACAGGTATGAAATCTTCACTACCCAGCTGTTGCAGACTATGGAGCCCTACTTCAAGGCTTATCACGACAACATTAACACCAGCCATCAGCAAAGCATAAGAGAGTTCTTCGCCTGCAACCCACCACAGCCAGCCCAAGCCAGTGATAGTGACAGAGGTAGAGACAGTGAAGATGACTTAGAGGGATTTGTCAGGGAGGCCCTGACAGTGTGGATTACAGTGATGGTGACTCACCTGAGGGCCAGTAGCCTGCCCTCTGCCTCGGAACCAGCCTCCATCCCCGTATGCTGACCCATCTCTTCTACTAACGTAAGTGTTAAACCTAACTTTATTTTTCCTAACCTAACCTCTTCAATATTAATTGTGTGTGCATACCATCATAAAGTTTAGATAAAATTTTTACTGCAACATAGTTGTGTGTCGTCAAAAAGTGGAGTTTGGGGGTCGGCCCGGTCTCCATTTCAATTAATCCCATATGTTATGTTGTTCACTTTACGCGTTTCTCACTTTCCGCGGTACCCTGTGGGTTGTATTAACCGCGTAAAGTGAGGGTTGACTGTATTTCTTTATTATTATTATTATTATTATTATTATTATTATTATTATTATTATTTTATTATTATTATTATTATTATTATTTTATCAATACAGTATTATTGTTATTATTATTATTATAAATTTTATAATTATATTTTATTATTATTGTAATCATTATTACAGTGACCCCTCGTTTAACGAACGCCTCGGTTAACGAAATTTCGGTTAATGAACTGCCTTCCATAAGGATCTTCAATTCGGTTAACGAACAAAAATTTGGTTAACGAATTTCTTACGAACCGACCTCAACATGTTTTCGCTTGCACTGACCGGGCAACCAGCTTTAGTATCAGTCCGCCAATACATTAATCGGTCCTAGGACTTAAATTCCTTACTATTTTAGTAAATATCAAGAAGTTTATATGATTCAATAATTTTAAAAGTTTAATATTCAATTTTTTAGTCATTTTAACAATTATTGAACATAATTGAAGGTAAAGTGACTAGTTTAATGCGCGGTATCCAGCCTCTTAACATAGCAAATAGGCGTTAGTCTCTCTCTGTTTTCGCTAGAGGTAACATTTTGCTTGAGACTCTCTTCAACTAAACGCTTTTTTTCTGTGTTTCCAAGCAAATTATTGGTCATTTTGAAATATATTTTAAATATTGACAATATATAATGCAGTGCAGTGTTGATTTAAAGAAAATAATCTTGAATTACACCAAGAGAGCTAAAATTTTATGGGTGAAATGGCGCCATAGGGTGACTTCTCTTCCACCCCAATGCCTTCTCTTCTTCCTTCTCCTCCACGCCCCATTCTAAATCCCATCATCATCATCCAGGAGCCTTCTACATACACACCTCAAAGTAAGTGAACTTTTCTACCAATTTTGTTGAATTTAGGAAATTTTCGGTGAGCTGGAACCAATTACCCAAAAACCCATTGAAACAATGGTTTCGGTTAACGAACTTTTCGGTTAACGAACGACCTTTTGGAACGGATTGAGTTCGTTAACCGAGGGGTCACTGTATTTTATTTTGGTGTATTTTTTAATTAAAATTTCTATTTACAGTAAAAGTCCAAAAATCCGGATGCCAGAAATCCGGACCACCTGAGAATCCGGACTTTTCGAAAACTATTTTTTTTTTTTTTTTTTTTTTTTTTTTTTTTTTTTTTTTTTTTTTAGCTGGCCTTTATGTGTATGTGCGCATGCATGAGTGCCACAGCTGCACAGCGACAAAAAGCAACCATGCGGTTGCCACTTTAAAACAAGCAATCAAACTGTGACAATGTATGTAATTTTGAATCTTACTCTTTCCATCTACAGAGTACTGTACAAGCCCATAATAATGGCTCCTAAAGTAGATAATCTTCGTTGTGTGAAGAGAAAGAAGAACACGTTGAAATTGGGTGACAAACTTGAAATAATTAAGAAACTAGAACATGGTGTGAGCAATACTTTTCTAATGGAAACATACGACATTGGAAAAGTCTACAATTTATGATATAAAAAAGGCAAAGAATTAAATTCTAGATTTCACAGATTTTTCTTTAAAACTGCTCGTTTTGATTAATAAACCATGCTATATTTGCGAATGAATAAGCTATCAAAATGTACCTGTTCATCTCTTCTTTATTCCTCCTTAAATTTGAATTTTAAAAGTACTGCCTGAGAATCCGGAAAATCCGAAAATCCGGACCGACCCAATCCCCAAGCAGTCCGGATTTTTGGACTTCGACTGTACAATGAATAATTATTATTATAATTATTATTATTATAATTATTATTATTATAATTAGTATTACTATTACATTTTCGCCCCTCAGGCCCCAATGTGGGTCAGTGACTTGTGCCCAGGTGGGCTAATACAAAAAAAAAAAAAAAAAAAAAATTGCTCCACAAAAAAACCCTCGGTTTTCAGAGCTTTCCGGTTTTCGGAATTTCGGATAAAGGGTTGTCAACCTGTACCATACAGTAGTACAGTACATTGCTTTACCAGACTAGTTATACGATAGGACACTCAAGAACAGTGGCAATTCTCTTATAACAAGCTTTTGCCAGGGCTGTACACCACACCTACTCAAATAATCAATCTACAGGTATCTGTGGCAGATATTTGTTGGAGAATTAAAGAGCATAGCTCAGTGAAAATAATATACTTCTTAACCCTTTGAAGACAGTGATGGCAACTTGTGGTCTTTACCCAGTGGATGGGGAAATTTCTTAAAATACAAAAATCGTAAATACCTGTACATTTGAATATGACCATATACGCCTGATTTCCACTGTAAATTTCGTCCTGCTGGTCATTTTTCAACATTTCACATCCAAGTTAATTAACATATGCTGTACTGTTCTCTATACAATACTTGAGGGCAAATAATTAGCCTGACTGACAGTGTGTGGCAAAGTGGTTTGATCAATTTGTTTACCTGGTTGCTGATCACAGGACAATTATTACAGCAGTCAGTAAGTATTTAGTGAGGAAAACCAATTTAATTGCCCTTAAACTGCTTTAATCTTCATATTATGACAAGCAGTCAACCAAGCGGCAAAAGAGCCGATCAGTAGTGAAGAGGATAAAAGTAAAAAGTATACTACAGACGGGCAAGGGGCGACCTAATTGAGGTGTACAGTGGTCCCTCGGTTAACGAACGGTTTGATTAATGAAATTTCTGTTAACAAATTAGCTCCCATAAGGATCTTCAATTCGGTTAACGAACTAAACTTCGATTAACGAAATCCTATTGACAAACACGTTTTGTTGTGAGCATCAGCTGATTGGCTAGTCCGCCAGTACAGTATTCAGTTCTATGTTTACATTCGTTTCCAGTGGAGTAAATATCAAGAAGGTTGTGTTCTTTAAAATTGTTCATTTTCTATATTAAAATTATTGGTCATTCTAAAATTTAGCCATCCAAGCTCTGTCTATATAAAGTTTTTCAACTAATATTTTTGGCTCGATATATGTAACTTTATTCATTTATTGAAACTCATTTACATGCACACACTGTCCTAAGGGCAAAGCTGTACTGTACATATAATCAAAATAATGTACAAAATGATTACTAAAAATTTTGTCTAGTACAAACTATAGTATGTTTACATTCAAATTAATCACTATCTTATAAGAATTCCAGCAATGTAAATTATATTCTCCCCAGTCACTTCTATGACATATTATAAGCAAAAAACAAAAACTCAATCTAAAGGACATACCGGTAAATAAACAAATAAATACTTCACTAGACCTTTAGCGCTAACTGTCAAACATGTCACTGTCACCTCCACTTCCTCCCGCCCTCACCCCACCCCCCTCCCAGCCAGGGTTTTGTGGTTATACAGTAGGCTTTAAGTTTTTATATTATATAATATCACACATAAAGTAAGGAGATTATAATTTGCATTGTTAGGAGATTATATTTTGCATTGCTGGATTCCTTGCAAGACAGTGAATAATTTGAATATAAACATCATATGTTTTGCACAAGAGATAAAAAATTTAGTACGGTTGTACCCTGCTTAACGAGGTTTCACTTAACGCGATTTCTCATGTACGCGGTGCCTCGCCAGAACCGAACTTTCACTTAACGCGGTTCATCTACCCATATACGCGCAGAGTGTCCGGCTCGAGACGCTATTTTTAGATTCGCCCCACCCGCCACCCGCTGCTGCCTGCCTGCCTCGCCTCTCCCTCCTCCTCCTCCTCCTCCTCCTCCTCCTCCTCCCACCTACCCGCCACCTGCTGCTGCCTGCCTGCCTCGCCTCTCCCTCCTCCTTCTCCCTCCCTCCCGCCTCCGCCTCCCTCCGCCTGGGCAAGCCACGCTGTAAGGTTGCGCAGTGTGTGTCTTTGTTGCGTTATCACTGGCGTCATATGACATATCGGACTGTGATTGGCCATGCATCCCTACCCCCCTCTGCTGCTAGCTGTAATTGGTTTAAAGTAATATGAGGTGTCCACCCGGGGAGGGAGAGAGGGAAGAAAGAGGACGCTGCCGCGCTAGTTTCATCCCTCCAGGTCACCTCGTGTATACGTGCATCTATTGTTCTGTGAAATGGCTTCCGCCGGACCACCACCGCCACCAGAGAGAAACCTTTCCTTACCTGGACCCAGCCGCCTTAAGCCCAAGAAGACACGCCGTGGCCTAAGCTACAAAGTGAAATACCAGATCATTCAAGATTTGGAGAAAGGAACACGTCAAGCTGATCTCGCGTGCCAGCATGGCGTCAACGAATCTACTATTCGTACTATTAAGAAGGATGCAGCCAAGATTAAAGAACACATGAAAATCACAAAGTCTGCAGGTGCTTCAATGATCAAGTATTGCCAGAACAGGGTGCTGGTAAAGGTGGAAAATTTGCTGGTGAGTTATTTGATTCGTCAGGCAAGACGGAACATGGCGGTCGACACGCGCTCAGTGCAGGAGTACGCACGTGAACCTTACGCAGCAGTGTCACGTAAGCTGGGAATTGCAGAGCCCAAACCCTTCAATGCTTCCTCTGGTTGGCTGCATAGGTTTAAGAAGAGGAAGAAGATCACCAACATCAACATTGGTGGTGAGGAAGCGAGTGCTGATCGTGTGGCAGCTAGACATTTTCCTCCGTTCTTATGTGAGGTTATGGAGGAAGGACATTACACTGACGACCAGGTGTTTAACATGGACGAATCTGGTCTTTTCTGGAAAAAGCTACCTTCCAAGACCTTCGTTGTCCAGTCTGCCAGCAAGGTAAGGGGTCGGAAGTTGCAGAAGGAACGCATCACCGTCCTCTTTACCACCAATGCCTCCGGTACCTGTAAACCAAAGTTATCGGTGATTCACACAGCCCGCAAGCCGCACGCCTACAAGAATATGGACATGAACAAGCTTAATGTCCACTGGCTAACCGCACGTAAGGCGTGGATGTCCTCTTCTCTGTCCCTCTTCTGGTTTGACGACTGTTTTGTTCCCGACGTGAAGAAATTCTGCGAGCAACAGAATGTTCCATTCAACATTTTGTTGCTCCTTGACAACGCACCTGGACACTCTCCCCTACTTATGGATCGTCACCCCAACGTAAAAGTGGTCTTCCTTCCTCCCAACACTACGTCATTAATCCAGCCCATGGACCAGGAGTTGATCTGCAATGTGAAAGCTGCATACTCTGCAAAGAAGTTCAAGCTACTGAACGACCCTACCAACACCAAGGATGAGTTGTGTAAGCTGGGTGACACCGACAGCGAGAGTAAAAGCAACGAGGACAAGGAACAAGAGGTGGTGACTCAAGAAGTTCTCGTCAACCAGTTTTGGAAGAAGTTTAACGTCAAACAAGCTGTAGACTTCTTGGTGGAGGCATGGGATCAGCTGTCTATTGCTACGATTCGTCACGCATGGAGACATGTGTTGCATGGCATACCAGCTGAGAGGAGGAGTCAACCTGTGACTGGTGAGGTTCAGACAGTTGCAGTAGCAGTGGACCTTGCCAGAGAAGCTGCGCACAATATTACAGCTGAAGGCTTCTCTGAGACCACCAACGAAGACATCCTGGATGTGATCAGAGATCCTGAAGTGATTGCCGACGAGATGTTGGAAGATGATCACGTCAGTGAAGAGGAAGAAGGTGCGTCATTCTTCGAAGAACACAAGTTAAGTCATAGTGATATTAAGGGTGCCATGGAGCATGCAGAGAAACTGAAGTCCTTCCTTTCCCGCGACAATGACGATGACCGCTATGAAGTCTTCCATACCCGGCTGGTGCAGGCTATGGAGCCGTACATCAAGGTGTATCAAGACAACATTAACACTAACCGTCAAAAAAGCATTACCGATTTCTTCGCCCGCAACCCACCACAGCCAGCCAGAGCCAGTGATAGTGACAGTGAAAGTGACTTTGAGGGATTTGTCAGGAAAGCCCTGACAACTGTAAGTGACAGTGATGGTGATGCACCTAGTTATGGTGATTCACCTGAGGGCCAGTAATCTGCCCTCTGCCTCGGAACCAGCCTCCATCCCCGTACGCCGACCCATCTCTTCTACTAATGTAAGTGTTCAATATAAGTTTTAGTTTTTCTAACCTAACCTTTATTTTTCCTAACTTAACCTTTATTTTTCCTAACCTAACCTCTTCTATATTACTTGTTTGTTCATACCATCATAAAGTTAAGATAAAATTTTTACTACAACATAGTTGTGTGTCGTCAAAAAGTGGAGTTTGGGGGTCGGGCCAGTCTCTATTGGAATTAATCCCATATGTTCTGTTGTTCACCTAGCGCGGTTTTCACTTAACGCGGTACCCTGTGGGTTCAATTGACCGCGTTAAGCAGTGTGCAACTGTACATTAGTTTAGTACATTTTAGTAATGTACAGTTTTTCAACTGTATTTTTGGATAGATTTACATAAATTTCTTCATTTATTTTTATTCATTTAGATGCTCTCACCATACTAAAAGAAACGTAAAAGAAATAAATGACCTAAGTGCAAACCTGTACTGTACATGTACTAAATGATTACTGTACTAAAAAATCTTATGTCTAGTGCAAATTATAGCTTGTTTATATTCAAATTAATCACTATCTTATAGGAATCCCAGCAAAGTAAATTATATTCTCCCTGGTCATTTCAGTGGCATTTTACAATAGAAAAGCTTAGTCACTCTTAAGGACTGATAAATAAACACACATTAGACCTTCGGCACCAACTGTCAAACATATCACCTCACCTCCGCTCCCCCCCCCCCCCAAACCCCACCCTCCCTCCCTCCCTCCTTCCCTCTCCCCCATCTGCCCAGCCAGGGTTTTAGGTTTACAGTTTTTATCATATATAATATCACAGACTAAAGTTAGGAGAATATAATTTGCATTGCTGGAATCCTTGCAAGACAGTGAATTATTTGAATATAATGTCATATATTTTGCAGAAGAGATAAAAATTAATCACCTGTATCACATTACAGTAGTGATTTAAAGAGTTCATCTACTGTATATGTACGTATATATATATAGTGATTTAAGGGCGATTTAGGGGAGTTTTAGGAGTGTTTTTGGCTTTACTTTGTATGTACTTTTCTGTGAGCTGGAACCAATTACCCAATATCCCATTGAAATAATGGATTCGGTTAAAGAAATTTTCGGTTAACGAACAACTCTGCGGAACGATTTGTGTTCGTTAACCGAGGGACCACTGTATAAGCATCTCAGGGGCACTACTCAGTCGAGTGTCCTTACTTGGAGCCAGCGGACGTTCGCCCCACAAGGGGTCACAGCTCAAAATTAAAGAAACTGCAGGTTCAGAAAACTGTGAGGGCAAACTTTTTCGGAGTGAGAGTTGTGAACTCCTGAAACACTCTACCAGAAAGTGTTGTGACGGCACCAAGTGTGAGCTCTTTCAAGACTACACTTGACCAACACTGGAGCAGGTTTAGGTACATTCAGGAGCCGGTGCATGCCCAGTACTTGCCAACAGTGCATAAGAGACGTGACCAATCGCCCAATCGGCTAACGAGCCGATCAATTGGTGAAGAGGATAAAAGAAAAAGAAAAGTAACAGAGACGTGACTGATCGCCCAAGCAGCTAATGAACCCATCAGTGGTGAAGAGGATAAAACATTACAGTAAAATCATAAATATCCATTTTCATGTTTCCCACTTCTGATTATGCCTCCACAATTTATGACATTCCCATGAGATACTGCTTGCCCAACGCCTTCCTTACAGTTTTTGTAAGGAATATAAACACAATTTTTTTTTTATAAATTCATGTACGTATATTGTTTGTGATTGTTATTGTCACTGTGTCCACTAGTTTAGGATACTCCCAGCACCACAGATGATGCATTGCCATTTGTAGTGACAGTCATGTGTGCATACCACTCCAGTGACCAATTGCAGGGTCAAAATTCCTTGGGCTGGAGTGCATATAAGGTTATACCATGAGGTTTTAGATAAAAAAAAAATTGGGCCAGGACACATTTCATGCTTGTAACATAGGATGCTATGGGAAAAAGGGTGCTGTTGAATGGAATTCACCAAATGAGAAATTTTCTTAAGTATATATATCACTCATTCAGTAGGTCCTTACTATAGGATGAAATAAGCATACAATGTAATTTTTCATATTTCTAATTTTTTTTTTATTTACAGTCTTTCTACATTATTCTAGTCAGGTGAAATATGTTTTGAGTTATATCCATTACCAAATATTTGTGCAGATCCTCTCAACCTGTCAGCTACCCATCATGAAGTGAGGAGGCTAGGGCAAAGGCAGAAGAATAAGCCCTGCCCCCTTAGGTTCACACTAGAGAATTGGGGAAAAATGGAAGTTATTCAGCAGGCAAAAAACCTTTTCAAGGAACAAAGTATTTCTGAGCGTATTCATAAACCCAGATCTCACAGCTATGGAGAGGGAATAGCACAAAGAACTCTTGAGGTGCTTGGAACAGAAGAGGGTGGAATTGATGAAAAACAGGGAGGGTGTGGATGAGTTATATACAAGGGGAAAGTAATGGAGGCAAATGCACCAGTACAGAACCAGGGGACAGCGAGTCACCTTGACCTCCCACCTAAGAGGAGGCCCACACCATGTAAATGTCATCATCTCTGGTCATATCCCACAAAATACGATGAGTTTAGTAAACAAGGCAGCTGCTGAGAATGGAGGAGGCCAGAATCACTACCAAGATCAGAGAAATTACCAAGAACGATTTCCAGCTTGAAAGTCATTTACACTAATAGTGATACTTTCAACTCGATATAGTAGGTGCTGTAGAACTGTTTATGAAACTTTTTCAGGCAACTTACAACAGGGGTGTGGTTATCTATACTAGGCAAGACCTTAGAGCCATCCAGGTAGGAGTACAGCGGGAGGATATTTATGAAGTATTGAAGTGGTGTAAAATTAAACTAAAGGAGAAAAATTTACTCATTGTTGGATATCTACACATTTCCAAATTGTAATGGCACTCAATCCTAGCCACTTCCTTGTCATGCGGGACTTTAACTATGGCTTCATCGACTTGAAAAATGACACCACACCAAATGACCTTGATAATCTTGATACTTTTTTTGTAGAAACTCCAAGACACAATTTTCTATTCCAACATAATAGAACCTCATCATAACTAATGAGGAGGGTATGGTGGGCAATTTGGAAAATCTAGCCCTCGTCTGCACTAGTCACCACTTAACGTTGTCCTTCAGATTTAACTGTTACTTGGTTCATGATAAAAGCAGGCCAAGGTTCAAATATTACAAAGGCAATTACAATGGGATGAGGGAGGAGATGAGGGGTATTTACTGGCCTGACTCAGTAAGATACAAGAATGCAGACACTATGCTGAATATCATAGCCAGTAAAGTGAGCTATTTGTTTTATAAACCCAGTGACTCCAGAGAAAACAAGGAGACCTATATACCCAAGACCAAACTCAGTGACTCCAGGAAAACAAGGAGACCATTGCACATGAACTATGAGGCAGTTGACAAAGTTAAGAAAAAATCTCAGAAATTCGAGAGATGAGTTACAACAAATTATTGGCAGGACAGGAGGATGTTTGCCAGGTTCAGGAACCAAGCAAAGTCAGAGTGCAGAAGGGCTGAGAAAGAGTTCCAGAAGGAGATTGCAAATCAGGTCAAGTCAAACCCAAAGGCTTTTTACTGTTATGCAAAATCAAAATTAAAAACAAGTGTGGGCGTATCGGATCTGAGGTTTGAAGATGATGGCTACACAGACTCAGATCAGGACGAGGCAGAGGCATTAAACAAATTCTTTTCCTCTATGTTCATGAGAGAGGATGCAAACAATTTTCCTACAATCGAGGAAAGATGGTTTATCACAGCATTGACTTACAGTATATTGTGTTCTCAGAAGAGGAGATAAGAAACAAATTGTCAAAGCTAAGGGTTCATAAGACACCTCACCCCAACCTGGTGCATTCCAGAGTGCTCAGAAAATTGTGCAACGAGCTTGCTAAGCCCTTATGGTCTTGTTCGGTCGATGCCTGGATGAGCAAAAGGTTGCCAGTGACTGAAAAATGGCTTATGTCAGTCTTATATTCAAGCAGGGCAATTGTTACTTCACAAATAACTAAAGACCAGTGAGCGTGACCAGCATAATGTGTGGAGTACGAGAGAACATTATAAGAGATGTCATGATGGAACATCTACTACAAAAGAAACTTGTAAAGGACTGCCAACATTGTTTTATGCTGGGATGTGCCTGCTAGACACAATTACTCAAGGTGTTGGATGCTTGGACTCAAATTCTGGAACTGGGCAGAAATATATACAGCAATTGGATTTTGCCAAGGCTTTCGACAGCGTACCCCATGAAAGGCTGAAAATTAAACTGGAAGGGTGTGGGATTTGGGGAAGTGTCCTAGGGTGGAGCGGAGACTTTCTTCATGATCACAAGCGGTGTGTGGTGATTAATGGCACAAAATTGTCATGTGTACCTGTAAGGGTGCCAACCTGGGGATAAGTAAAGGCCGCGTCCATAGTCCATTTACTGGCGAAGGTGACAAGGGGGAACAGACATGTCCTCACAGCGAGGTGTCCGAGCCGGAACTAACTCCATGTCCATTGGCGGACCGATACATTGTTGCCAAACCGGCACATATCCGAACACCCCCCCCCCCTCTATTGCAAAGAACCCGTCCAAAACCCAGCAAAATGATACAAAAGTGACAAAGTTGCAAACTGAATACAGTAAGTCCTCGCTTAACGTTGGGGTTACATTCCTAAAAATGCGACATTATACGAAACAACATTAAGCGGATCAATTTTCCCATAAGAAATAGATAAAATATGGGAGTTACGTTCCTGAGCCTCCCTTTGCCACATGAAATACATTACATATACAGAAAATCATTGCCATTTCTATAGAAAATAATGCATTCATATAAAACTAGCAAGTTTGTATTGGTACTCACCAATGGGCGGAGGCAGTAGAGCGAGTGTGTGGTGGGTAGTGAAGCAGAGGAGGTGCGGGAGGGGAGGAGTATGGCAGCAGTGGCGGAAGAGGAGGGTGGTGGTGAGTCACTGAGACTCTGCGCCAAGCTGAGAGAGCATAGCGCGGCCAGACGAGAGCGGGTGATGCACCGTAAAATGTAGTCTGTGACGACGCAAAATGACATAGAATCGGATCACCGGGATGTTAAAGGAAATTTTGGTCTCTAAAGTTTAGCAACGTAGTACCGAAACAACATTAAGCAGGAAAACGTTAAGCGCAGACTTACTGTACAGTCGGCCCTTAACATTCGCGGGGGTTAGGTAACAGAGATACCCGTGAATGTTAAAAATCCGTGTACTATTGCTGCCCCACCCCCCCCCCCCCCCTAAACAATCCCTGGCCCCCCATGTCCTTATTTACCGTATATACCTGTGTGTAGTTCGAGTTTTTAAGACCAAATTATTTGGCAAAAATTGGGGGTCGACCTCTAAACGGGTAATAGTTTCGTTAGGTTGAAAAATATTTACCAGTAACTACCAGTAAACAATGGAAACGATGCACCAACACACCACCAGCTGTGAGTGTCGGTACAGTTGCCAAGGCAGATCTCTTGCGAGCCCAAAGTAGCCAAATCCATGGTATGGTAGCACAGGATGATGTAAAACAAAGTATTCATTTATTAAAGTTAATTTATAGATACTGGACATAAATTTTTGTTCATTACATTTGAAACATCAATCTTTGTTAATTAAATTTGAAACAAGAGAAAACTACTATACTGGATTTTCATTAAAATATTACATCACAAGTATATTTTACCTTAACTGTGACTGAATGAATATATTCTCGGAAATAAATATGGAAATGTAATATTTTTGCTGGAATGACGTACATATTATAGTGGGAAGTGGGATAAAATCATGACGAAAGACTTTCGCTTTCTTTCGTTGTTCAAAATATTTTACCGTAATCGCTTTTCGAATGGTTTTCAGTTAAAAAACTGTTGTACTCATACTGTACTACAATAATATTCTATCCTATAATTAGCCTTATAATTCCACAACTGAAAACCATTCGAAAAGCGATTACGGTAACATCTTTTGAACGAAAGAAAGCGAAAGTCATTGCTTTCATCACTTTCCACTGTAATACGTACATCATTTCAGCAAAAATATTACATTTCCATGTTCTCAGAAATAAATGGTAGTTTTGTTGAAACGTAATGTGCAGTATTTAACATTAAAATGCAAAAATAGCTATAAAAACAATTAATACACCCGTGATGTACTGGCTGGCATCTCCACTCGTCCCTGCTCCCGCCAGTCACCTCCTCCCCGCTCTATCCCTCTGCCTCCTCCCCGCTCTATCCCTCTGCCTCCTCCCCGCTCTATCCCTCCGCCTCCTCCACATCGTCACTACTGTTGTATTACAATAATATTCTATCCTAATTGACTTGAATAAATACTACGATACCATATTTCTGAATATTTTCATTAAAATCCATCCAAATCATTTTCCTTGCCATCGTCTGCAGCACCAAACAGCTTCTCCCAGTCCTCTCCTTGAACAGGGCCAGAGGGTACGTGTTTTTCGAATCGTTTTCAATTAAAAAAATGTTACATCACACGTATATTTTACCTAAACTGCGCCTGAATGAATATATTCTTGGAAATAAATAGTAATTTTGCTGAAACATGATGTATTTCAATGTAAAATAGGATAAAATACATGACAAAAACAAAAGACTTCACCTAACCTTCCAATGTTCAAGAGATGTTACACGTTTTTTTAATAGTTTTCGGTTAAAATACTGTTATATTACAATGATATTATATTCATACTGTGCTTGATATACTACATTCACAGAAATTATATATTTTTGCTGAAATGACGTAAGTGTTACAGTGAGTTCTGCTATATTGCGTGTTTTGATAACGCGAATTTGCTCTAACGCGATTTATGAATTAGGAACGATATTTGTATAACGCGAACGCTTGTTTGCTATAACGAGAATTTTGCTTACTATTTCTCCAATTTTGTGAATATAGTAAAGAAGAATATCAACAAGAAGCGTTCTGGTGATAGAATTCCCGGTGATGATCGTAAAAGAAAGGATATAACACTTGAAGAGAAGCTCGATTTTATCAACCTCAAAATCACCCTTCTCCCCCATCAAGTAAAGTGTTACATTTACTGTATGATTTCATTATTAGATATGAATATAACATTTATTTAGACTGTGCTATCCTTTGTGTTAGGCTAACTACTAAATTTTTTCGATTTCGAGTAATCTGCACCTAACCCTATTTTCTCCATAAGCCCTGTTATTTCTATTACGCGATTTTCTATAACACGATATTTTACAAGAACACAATTATCGCGTTATAGCAGAACTACCTATACAGTGGAATGTGGGACAAAATCGTGACGAAAACAATGACTTTCGCTTTCTTTCGTTCAAAAGATGTTACCGTAATCGCTTTTCGAATGGTTTTCAGTTAAAAAACTGTTGCATCACAAGTGAATTAGGAAAGAATATTATTGTAATACAACAGTGTTTTAACTGAAAACCATTTGAAAAGTGATTACGGTAACATCTTTTGAGCGAAAGAAAGCGAGTCATTGCTTTCGTCACTTTCCACTGTAATACGTACGTCATTTCAGCAAAATATTACATTTCCATATTCTCAGAAATAAATAGTACTTTTGCTGAAACGTGATGTATTTCAATGTAAATTAGGATAAAATACATGACGAAAACAAGAGACTTTACCTAACCTTCCAATGTTCAAGAGATGTTACTCGTTTTTTCAGTAGTTTTTGGTTAAAATACTCTTATATTAGTGATATTCTATTCATACTGTGCTTGATATAATACATTCACGGAAATGTAATATTTTTCCAACTACAATGCTGATGTCAACACAAGTGTGGTTACAGCGAGACTGACTGAGTGAGGGAGAGCTATGCGTGTGTGTGTGTATGAGGTTGCGGGAGCGGGCGGTGTCCCGTGTTCGGTGCCGCGCGCGAGTTGAATGGCGCGCGATTTGAATGTACTTCAATTACTTCAATGTACAGAATATTCCTCTGGCGGGGTAATCCGCGTATTTGCGAATCCGTGAATGCTAAACCCGCGTATGTGAAGGGCCGACTGTACAGTACATACAAAATGAGTGAAGGTTCTTTTCAATATACAACTGACACAGACTAGAAACCGATACAATGATATATGGAGGTGGCCCTTGCCTAAGAGACATAATCCTGAAGGTGCCTGGGAGTGCGCCTTGTCCACACGGGCCTCTCGGTGGGTGGCATGGTGTGCTGCTGTGACATCGGGGGTGGCTTCGAGTGCGGTGGTGGGCAATGAAGGGTGGAGGTGGTGACAATTCATGATTGTCGTTCATCCGCTGCCGTCCAGGCGGATTAGGTACTGTCTGGGGGCCGGTCTCATTGCCCCAACTCCTGGTTCTGGACTCGTACCCTCTGACCCGATGCGAATGGCGGGAGGTTATAGGCGGTCAGGTTGAACCTCCGTGACATGTTCTCACTGGTGCACCCTATCACGCGTTCCCTGTTCCTCAGCAACCTCCCCCAGTGCCTACTGACGTTGTAGTCCTGCAGTGATGTGTTCAGGTACTACATCAGGACCTTCGCTCTCTTGTTCATGTCTAAGGAGCCCCCTGGACCCGTGTTGCCCCTCAGTAGTCTTTTGCCGACTTCACTGCAGCCTCGGCCTGGCCATTGGACTGTGGGTAGTAAGCTGACAACACCCTGGGCATCACACACCAGTCTTTGAAGAACTTCGTCATTTCGGCGCCCATCAAGTTGGTCCCTCCGTCACATGACAGAACCTCAGGGATACCAGACTGTTTGAAAAGCCTCCTGAGGGTGGACACCGGCTTGCAGCTTTTGGCACCATTCGGTAGGTGCTCCACCTCCAGCCATCCTGTGAGCCGGTTTGCATACGCGAAGTACGTGTATCTGTCCAGCTGGAACAGATCGGTTGCGACCTGCTTGAATGGGTACTCCAGCGGTGGCATGGGTACCCTGCTCTGCGGGGTGGGGGGGGGGGCGGTGTATGCCACTCGCACACCTGGCACTGACACCTTTTCTGCTCTACCTCCGCATCTATGTCGAGCCAGTACACCGACTGCCTGGCCCGCCGTAGCATGGAGTCGCGGCCCTGGTGCCCTGAGTGTAGGTTATTAAGCACTGCCCATCTCAGGTCTGAGGGGATCACGAGCCGTAGGTGTCGATCATGGGCGAACGCGGCCAGGTCTCTGTGGCATGACAGGTGCCGCTGCATCTTATTGAAGGGGTGGAGAGCAAGCAGTTTGCCATCCTTGTGGTCCGCCCAATCACCGGCCAACACACATGCATGCAGCAGCCTGTGTTCGTCATCACGCCCGGCCTCTTCCTCCACAAGACGCTGATCCACGACGAATGCTTCTTCGCCCTCTGTGGCACAAGCCATGGTAGCCGCTACTGATGCACGCTCGGCCTCATCTTCCTCCCTGTCGGTCTTGTCAGGCTCACCTCGCAGTATAGGGTACCTGGAGAAGGTCTTGGTTGCGCAGTCGTCTTTCCCTTGTGGAACGAATACATCAGTGTCTTCTCCTTCAGGTTAAGTATCCGTGGGTTGACGATGTCCTTGAGTTCCTAGTTTTTGAAGATCTTCATCAGCGCGCGATGGTCAGTGGCCAAAGTGAGGTCCGGGCACCCGAGCAGGATCAGGTGGGCCTTCTTCAGGCACCACGCAATGGCTAGTGCCTTGCCCTCCAGAGTGGAATAGTTTTTCTCAGCTGGCGTCAGGTGGCGACTGCTGCACAAGGTCAGCTTCCAGCTGCCCTTGCAGCATAGGGGCATTTCCAGCATCATGCACTGGCAATACTGTTGCAATATAAGCCTATCCCCTGTCGGCTGTAGTCGGTGAGTTCCATTGTTGGTCACAAGACGTCGTAGTACCGCAGCCCCTCCGCAGCCAGTTTGCCCACCGCCTACCTCGTCTCTTTGAAAATTGCCTGCAACTGGCTGTTCCAATAGACTGTCTTGCTGGCAGGCTTCTTCAGCTAGTCATGAAAGGGCTCCATTAGGGGCGCAACAGCGATGAAGGGGGCCACCTGGTTCACAAGACCGAACCAGTATCCTATGTTGGTGATGGAGGGCTTGGGTGGCATGCAGAATTTGGTGATGCTGTTGATGAGGTCCTGGCTCGGCTGGTAATCCTCCCAGTTGAGAAGGTAGCCCGCAAATGTCATGCTCCTCCTGCAAAAGCAAAACTTATCGGGCCTCAGAGTGACCCCGCCCTTCGCACACATCTTGAGGAAATCGCACGTGTGCCAGAAAACGTCAGCGATGCTGTGGTCATATAACGTGTCATCGACGCACTTCATTTGCCTTGGTACATCTGCCACCACGTCATCAAAGCAATTGGTGAACGCTTCCTGTGCCACACTGGCCCATGGGAGTGTGCTCTCGTCATCAAGTGGGATCTGGTGGTACCCCAAGTATGCATCCGCCACTGTCTTGAATGTGTGCTTTGGGACACTCGAGATCATGTTGAAGGGGGGACAGGTGTGGTGGGTCTTGCATTGGCTTGCCTGGTTGTGGCGCTGAAAGTCTACCATCCTGCGCGACCGCCTGTCCGTTTTGGACACAACCATCATGCAAGTGCACCTTTCTGTCAGCTCTCCAACGGACACAGGCTCGATCAAGTCCCTCCTCACGTCTTTCTCGAGGTGCTGGCGAACCCCGTCGGATAAATGGTGGGGTATTGTTGCGGGCATGTGCATCGTGTATGGCTTAGCGTCTGGGAGCCAGTGAATGTGGTGGGAAGGTCCTTGCGTTTTGGGCAGGGGATGCAGTTCACCGCGAATGCCGTACGCCCGAAACGTTCAACGAACCATTTCTCCAGCCTCTCCACATCCTCTTTTTTCAACTCGCATGGGGGCGTTGTGGGTCAGGCAGGGGTGCTTGGCTCCTCTTTGATGAGCCCCATGGCGCCAACTACTGTGGGTGCTTTGGGGAAGATGTACGGCACCAAGCCTACCCTCTACACACAGACAAAGACAGGTACAGAGACTGAACGCCTTCCTCAGAGCCCTCTCGGCCTGGGAACACTGCTGTGGACATTGGCGACATTCCCTCCGGGTCACCCGTAGAAGTACACTGTGCCATGTTAGGGTGCCAACCCGGGGATAAGTAAAGGCCGAGTCCAAAGTTCATTTATTGGCGAAGGTGACAGACACGTCCTCACAGCGAGGCGTCTGAGCCGGAACTAACTCCACATCCATTGGCGGACCGTTACACTGTTGCCAAACCGGCACATACCCCAACAGTACCCATGAGAAGTGGGGCACTACAGGGCAATGTGCGGGGCCTGTTGTTGTTTGCTTGTTTCATAAATGATATTCCAGAAGATATACACTCCTCCATACAAATGTTTTCAGATGATACTCAGCTACTGTACTTAGGTAAATTAAGAACCAAACAGAATAAGAAGAGCTACAAAAAATTCTCTGCCAGCTTCAAGATTGGTCGAAGAAATAGCTGTTAATATTCAATGTCACAAAGTGTAAGAGGATGCAGCTCGGCCGTGCCACATCCTAATAGGACAAAGGAACAGCATTAACAGAGACTGAATGTGAAAAGGACCTGGGTGTATATGTTGACAATGAACTGAAGTTCTCGTGCCTTTGTGAGAAGAAGGTAAATCAAGCAACGAAGCTAGGTCTTATAAGAATGTCACACGATAACTAGACGGTCCTTCTCTCATAACGCTCATCTTGAGAGAGGTGCTCCCCATTTGGTGTACTATCACCCTGTCTGGTCCCCAAGACATGACAGAGACTGTCAGTTGACTGAAAATGTCCAAGGGAGGGCCACCAGACTGGCACCTCAGTTACCCAGAGGGATAGAATGCCTGCAACTGCCTAGTTTATACTATAAGCAGGCAAGGGGTGACTTAATTGAAGTTTACAAACATCTCAGAGGACACTACTCAGTCCAGTGTCCAAATCTGGATCTGTCGGATGCCTGCCCCACTAGAGGTCACAGTTTCAGAGTGAAGAAGCCACAAATCCAGAAAATTGTGAGGCCAAACTTTTTTGGAACGAGAATTGTCAACTCTTGGAATAATCTGCCAGAGTGTGTTGTGACAGCACTGACTGTCAGCTCTTTCAAAACCAGATTTGACCAACACTGACTCAAGTACAGATACATTCAAGAGCCAGTACATGCCAAATACTTGCCAATAGTGCATAAGAGACGAAGCCGACCACCCAAGCTGCTAATGAGCCGATCAGTGGCAAAGAGGATGAAAGTAAAAAAGTAACAAGAAGCAACGGATATTAATTCATGTGGGGTGGCTTTAGGAGGTAAGACACTTGTGCTGATGCCCCTTTTAAATGTGAAGAGTATATATATATACACTGTATATGTTCAAAGTCCGCGTGTTATATGGACTAAAAATGAAGTGTGTATATATATATATATACAGTTCGTCCCCGAATTACGTACATCCGAATTACGTACAAACGGCCGATACGTACATCGTTTCTGAAGTCTTTAATTGCAAAAATATTGTCTTAAAAGGGCGAGCAATTTTTAAATTTGGCGGGCGAGCCAGCCGCACCGCGCCGCCACTATCACTGACCATGCAGACGACACGCTAGACGCACCAAAACAACAAGTGTGGTCATTGTGCATACAGTACTTCTCCTGTGAATTTCTGCCCTATTTTGTACACTTTACTCTGTGTGCAATGACTGGTGTAAAGCGTAAGAGTGGTGAAGCCAGTGGGAGGAGTAGTGTTCAAAAGCTTACCGTCCTCTGGCGCGCCGGTCCCAGAGAGGACGGCGCTGTACAGGACGTTTGTTTACTCCAGGTCTCGCGCACAGCGATGGTTATTTCGTTCATCTTTTCGTTTTATCCATGGAGTAAATTTAAAAGTAGACTTCGAGAAAACATTCAGTTAAAACACAAGGATATTAAAAGTTTGAGTCAATAGTACAATTTGTAGTATGTTTAATACAACATCTCTACAGAAATGCATAAACATGAAATTAACGCATCGGCGACTTTTGCCGGTCGGAACAACGCATCGGCTACTTTTGCCGGTCGGAACTCACGTCCTGTGGCGCGCCGGTACCTGGTAAGGTTTTGACCCCTGTTGTGGTGTCTCAGTATGATTCAGGAGAAAGCCCTAAGTCTTTTCAACGATCTAAAGAAAGATCACCCTGATGATACTGTGACATTCAATGCTAGCAATGGGTGGTTTAACCGATTCAAGGTGCGAAATAAGCTGCATAATGTTCGAGTGACTGGTGAGGCGGCGAGTGCTGATTGGAAAACAGCACAGGATTTTCCAGATAACATTATAGGGTTGGGGGATTTTCGAGTTAAGTACATTTCGAGTTAAGTACAACCTTTTGGTCCCCATTATGTACGTAACTTGGGGACTTACTGTATATATATATATATATATATATATTATATATATATATATATATATATATATATATATATATATATATATATATATATATATATATATATATATATATAAATATATATATATATATATATATATATATATATATATATATATATATATATATATATATATATATATATACATATATATATATATATATACACACAGTTAGACCCCGACTTACGACGGGGTTAGGGACCCAAATCCAGGTTGTAAGTCCGACATGGTCGTAAGTCCGACATAGATAAAAAATTTTTTTTTTTTTTTTTTTTAATAAATAATCTACAATGAAATACAGTACAGTAAAAGTAATGAATAATGAGGAATGGATACAGTACAGTGAAAGTAATAAATTATAAGGAATGGTTACAGTGTGACTGAGCACTTACCTTTAATGTAGTCAGCTGAATGCACATGGGGCCCCCATAATTTTCTAATTATACATGGAGACTACATTAACTGGAAACGTTTCGGTATAGAAAATGCGTGTGTCATTTAAAAAAAAAAAATACATTTTTTTTTTTTTTTAATAAAAAATCTGCGGCGATCGTAAGCCGTAGCAGTCGTAAGTCGGGGTCTGTCTGTATATATATATATATATATATATATATATATATATATATATATATATATATATATATATAATATATATATATATATATAGTATAGTCTCATTTTATGCGGTCAATTAAACCCATGGAGGTCCGCGTATAATGCGAAACCCGTAAGCAAAATAACAGAACATATGGGATTAATTGAAATAGAGACTGGGCCGACCCCCAGACTACCCTTTTTCCTACACAACACATACGTTGTAGTAAAAATAACATCTTAATTTTATGATGATATGCACACGCAATTAATATACAGTGGTCCGTCGGTTAACGAGCACAATCCGTTCTAGAAGGTTGCTAGTTAACCGAAAAATTCATTAACCGAAACCATTGTTTCAATGGGTTTTTGGGTAATTGGTTCCAGCTCACCGAAAATTGCCCAAATTCAACAAAAAAGGTAGAAAAGTACACTTACTTTGAGGTGTGTATGTAGAAGGCTCCTGGATGATGATGATGGGAATTAGATTGGGGGTGGAGGAGAAGGGAGAAGGGAAGGCATTGGGGTGGAAGAGAAGTCACCCCATGGCGCCATTTCACCCATAAAATTTTAGTTCTCTTGGTGTAATTCAAGATTATTTTCTTTAAATCAACACTGCACTGCATTATATATTGTCAATATGTAAAATAAATTTCAAAATGACCAATAATTTGCTTGCAAACACAGAAAAAAAGCGTTTAGTTGAAGAGAGTCTCAAGCAAGAAGTTACCTCCACTGAAAAGACAAAGACTGATGCCTGTATGCTGTGTTGGTAGGCTGGATGGCGTGCCACAAACTAGTGACCCTACATTCAGTTATGTTCAATAATTGTTAAAATGACTAAAAAATTTAATATTAAACTTTTAAAATTATTGAATAGTATAAACTTCTTGATATTTAGTAAAAGGGTAAGGAATTTAAGCCTTAGAACCGATTACTGTATTGGCGGACTAATACTACAGCTGGTGGATCGCCAAATGCAAGCTAAAACATGTGGAGGTCGGCTCGTAAGAAACTCGTTAATCGAGGGATTGCTCGTTAACCGAAATTATGAGTCTTATGGAAGGTAACTCGTCAACCGAAATCTCGTTAACTGGGGCGCTTGTTAACCAAGAGACCACTGAATAAGAGAAATATCAATATTATTAGGTTTCTTAACACTTACGTTAGTAGAAGAGATGGCTGGGCACACAGGGATGGGGGGCTGGTTCTGAGGCAGAGGGCAGATTAGTGGCCCTCAGGTGTATCACTTGTATCACCTGTATCACTATCCACCGCAGAGGCTAGCAGGGCCTCCGTGTCAAACCCCTCAAAGTCCATATCCTCACTATCACTGACTTTGGCTGGCTGTGGCTGTGGTGGGTGTGGGTGAAGAACTTGGTAATGTTTTGTTGACGGCTAGCATTGATGTGGTCATGATACATCTGGACATACGGCTCCATAGATTTCAACAGAAGGTTATTTGACACTTCATGGCAATGATTGACTGGGTCTTTGGCAAGGATGAGCTTGATTTTCTCAGCAAACTTGATGACCTCCTTCACATCACCATGTGTTCGTTTCTGTTCTTGTTCTTCCGTAACACCTGGCTGTTCACTGACGTCATCATCTTCCTACATCTCGTCCACAGTCACCTCAGGTTGCCGTGATCCTCCAGGATATCGTCCTTGGTGGTCTCGGAGGAGCCTGCAGCTCTAACACTTTGTGCAGCCTCTCTTGCAATGTCCAATGCCACAGCAACAGACTGAGCCTCGCCTGCCACTGCTTGACTCTGCCTCCCACCTGGGATACCCTCCAACACATGCCACCACATGTGACGAATTGTTGCCACAGACAGCTGCCCCCATGCCTCCACCAAGAAATCAACAGCCTTCTTGACGTTAAACAGTTTCCAGAACTGCTTGACTTGCACTTCATGGTCCGCCAAATCTTGTTCTGGATCCTCGTCCTCGCTCTCACTATCGGTGCCACTCAGAAGGTTCTGCAATTCATCCTTGGTGTTGGTGAAGTCGTTCAGGAGCCGAAACTTCTTTGCGGAGAAAGCAGCCTTGACTTTGCATATCAACTCCTGATCCATGGGCTGGATTAACGACGTAGTGATAGGGGAAGGAAGACCACTTTTACATTGGGGTGACGATCCAGCAATAGGGGCGAGTGTCCTGGTGCACTGTCAAGGAGCAACAAAATGTTGAATGGAACATTATGTTGCTCGCAGAATTTCTTCACATCAGGAACGAAACAGTTGTCAAACCAGGAGAGGGACAGACCAGTGAACATCCACGCCTTCCCTGAGGTTAGCCAATGGACATTTAACTTGCTCATGTCCATATTTTTGTAGGCACGCGGCTTGCGGGCTTTGTGGATCACAGACAACTTCAGCTTACAAATGCTGGAGGCATTGGTGGTGAACAGGACGGTGATGCGCTCTTTCTGCAACTTCCGGCCCCGACACTCACCCGCAGACTTGACTACGAAGGTCTTGGATGGCAATTTCTTCCAAAACAACCCGGGTTCATCCATGTTGAACACTTGGTCGTCGGTGTACTGTCCTTCATCCATAATTTCTCGTAAGAATGGGGGAAAATTCATAGCGGCAGCCCGGCCAGCACTTGCTCCTTCACCAACAATTTCAACGTTCGTGATCTTATTATGATGTTTGAAACCTTGCAGCCACCCAGCGGAAGCAGTGAAGGGTTTGGGCTCTGGAACTCCCACTTTTCTAGCCACTGATAGGTACAGTTCTCTCGCGTAGTCCTGCACTGCCTGCGTGTCGACCGCCATGTTCCTTCTTGACTGACGAATCAAGTACCTGACCAATAAACTTTCAGTCTTGAGCAGCACCTTATTGTGGCAATATTTCACCATCGATGCACCTGCAGACTTTGTGATGCTCATGTGTTCTTTGATTTTGCCAGCGTCCTTCTTGATGGTGCGGATCGTCGATTCATTAACTACATATTGTCGGGCGAGATCCACCTGTCTTGTGCCTTTCTCTAACTCCTGGACGATTTTGTACTTCACTTCATAGCTTAAGGTGCGTCGTACCTTCTTGGGCTTGGGGCGACTTGGGCCAGGTAGTTCAAGGTTTCTTGGAGGTGGTGGGGGTCCAGCAGAAGCCATTGTTGAGCAGATTAGCGGATACGAGAGAGCACTGTATACGCGGAGACGGAGGACAATGGGACTAACTCTTCTAAGGTCAGCGACTTATTCCCTCTGGTGGCAGGGCACGCCAAGTTAAATTAGACCAATCACAGCTCGCAGCGGAGGGAATGCGTGGGTGGTAAAGATGCATGGCCCAATCACAGTCCGGAATGTCATCTGATGTCAGCGTAGATGTAAGAGCGATCTAGCGCGTAGCATGTCTGCGCCGCTTCCCGCTTAAATTCAGGAAATGTACCGCGTAACTAATAATTGGGGCGTCTGGACCGGTGCCGCTTAAATGACCAAACGCGGTCAATTGAACCCACGGGGTACCGCGTAAAACGAAAACCGCGTAAATGGAATAACAGAACATTTGGGATTAATTCCAATAGAGACTGGCCCGACCCCCAGACTCCACTTTTTCCGACACAAAACCTATGTTGTAGTAAAAATAACATCTTAATTTTATGATGGTATGCATACACAATTAATATTTAAGAGAAATACAGTCGCCAGGTTAATGTCCATTCAAATAATGGACTCAACTCCCCCTCCCCCCCTCTCTCTTCCCAAGCTCGCTGGCTCCTCCCTCTCTGAGAAATGTTTGGGTAAAAACACTAGATTTTAAGGTATAGTTATAAATAATACCTCAGACTAAAGTTAGGATAATATAATTGATATTTCTGGATTCCTTGCAGGTCAGGGAATATTTTGAATGTAAACTTCATATATTTTGTACAAAAGATAAAATATTTGCTTTTTGTAAACCAAATTATTGCATTAGATCTAAAATTTGTATGTCTAATGCAAAATCCATGATGTTTATATTAAAAATGATCATCATATTGTAAGAATTCCAGCAATGTAAATTATATTCTGGCCGGGAAATTGGTATGAATTTTGTGAGCTAAATAAAATAATTATACTTCACCCTCATATATGAGTAGATGCACTGCGTAAAATGAAATTCCGGTTCTGGCGAGGTACCGCGTAAATGTAGAATCGCGTAAAGCGAAACCGCGTAAATCGGGGTATTACTGTATATAAAACCGGTTGGAATATCTCACGACTAGTTATTGTTTTTTTTTAGTTATAATTGATGGTAATGCAGTGGAAGCGCCCCTCAGAGAAAATCCACAACCAGCACAAACACAATTAATAAAAGTATTTTCTGTGACCTTGATAGCTAGTACCTGTGATTGGGGTTAATGAGATGCACTGGTAAAAGATGACATTTCTATTCCTTCCAACACTACAGACAGAATCAATAATTGTATACAATCACTAGAGTACTTCTTAGCATGGCTTATACACTACAATGGGAAACAAAAGTTATACATGGTATCAAAAAAATTATTATAAGATATTAATTGCATCTGAACAGAACTACCAACGCAGCAGTACTACATACACCAGAACAGACACCAGAACGAGGAACTCATCTGAAACAATTCCTTCGTACATCATACATCACTTAGTGGCGCATAAAATATTAAAAAATATTACTTGCACTGATGAACATGCCTTAAGGGAATCCGATAAAATTATAGCAATCACTGAGGAATAGAAATCGAGATTTTAGTCACTACACAAGAACATGGATCACTCATAGCCTGTCTGGGATGACCCACAAAATACTATAATCCTAACTGTCCTAACTACCCAGAACCTGAAGGTTGTAACTACTAACCTGCCAAGGGGCTGGCATTTACAAGAAACAGAGAAAATCACTCATGACCTGTCAGGTAGGCGGGTGCTCCACTGTTTTTTCATTACTCTCTCTAGGTTTCAGGAGTCATGAGTGTATTTCTCCACCAACACCCGTAACATGCTTCACACATAGGTTCAGAATGCACCCGTACTTTAAGGTACTAACAGCCTTTCACAAACTTTTGAAGAGGAACCCCTACGTCCCAAGTGTGCAATCAACCATGAGGAGCGTTGATTACACACCTGGACTTGGTTATTTTAATCACATACACCCAATACTGGGGAGATGAATGTCTCTATGTAACCACTAGACTCCCGGTCCCAGTGTATGGCCTTTCATTCACTCAGTCTGCACTCAGTTTACTCCCAGTACTTCATGGACAGGAAGAGAGTGACCGTCAGCCCGCCTAATTAGACCAGTTCAGAGTACAACCAGGTGAACCCTGCCCAGCTGAGGGAGGGGTTCTACTTTCCTGTTAGTAAGATTTTTCACTGACTGACTGAAGAGATGTGGTGTTGTATGAACCAAGGTGGGGAGATTTAATGAACCAGATCGAACACCGACCAAAGTGTGGATGCGGGGTACCACGTAGTTAGTCGTCAGAGACACCTGTTTGCCTCTTGCGTTGCCAGCTATATATTCCAAACCACCACGAAACACCGACCAACTCACCATCACCCGCCAACCAAGTGGGTTCTCGTAACCCTGCAAAAGGAGCACTCTGTTAGCTACTGTTAAATTCTTCTTCGCCATATCTACACACTGTCTGAGATCTAATAAAACACTTACTTGCAACACTGATGAAACGTGCGCGGGAAGGGACGAGGCCACGTGGTCGTTTTCCTTGGCAGAACGTGTGGTAGACGTCCGCCTTGGTCAATGACCGGCGCTGACTGGGCCCGGTCAGCGTCGCATCCTTCAGGGCGCTCGCCTGCCCCCCATGACGTCATCTTTCACGTATTACTAATACAGTCAACCCTCACTTTACGCGGTCCCACATTCCGCGTTTCCACGTTAACGCGGTGCCTTGCCAGAACCTAACGTGCTCACATTACGCGGAGAGTGTCCGGCGCGACGCTATTTTTAGATTCGCCCCACCCGTCTGCCTGCCTGTGCTCCTCGCCTCTCCCTCCGCTTTGGCAAGCCGCGTGGTAAGGTTGCGCAGTGTGTGTCTTTGTTGCGTTATCACTGACGTCATATGACGTATCGGACTGTAATTGGCCATGCATCCCTACCCCCCTCTGCTGCTAGCTGTAATTGGCTTAAAGTATTATGACGTGTCCACTCGGGGGAGGGAGGGAGGGAGGGAGGAAAGATGATCCTTGACCTAGCCGCGCCAGTTTCATCCCTCCACGCCAGACCGTGTAAACGTGCATCCATTGTTCTCTAAAATGGCTTCCGCCGGACCACCACCCCCAGATAGAAACCTTTCCTTACCTGGACCCAGCGGCACTAAGCCAAAGAAGACACGATGTTCCTTAAGCTACGAGGTGAAGTATACCATCATCCAAGAGTTGGAGAAAGGAACAAGGCAGGTTGATTTGGCGCGCCAGCATGGTGTGAATGAATCTGCGATTCGAACAATAAAGAAGGATGCAGCCAAGATAAAGGAGCACATGAAGATCACAAAGTCTACAGGTGCTTCTATGATCAAGTATTTTCACAACCAGGTGCTTCTCAAGACAGAAAAATTACTTGTGAGCTACTTGGTGCGTCAGGCGCGACGGAACATGGCGGTCGACACGCGCTCTGTTAGGAGTACGCACGTGAACTGTACATTGCAGTGGCACGAAAGATGGGAATTACAGAGCCCAAACCCTTTAATGCTTCCTCTGGGTGGTTACAGCGGTTTAAGATCCGGAACAAGATCGCCAATATAAACATTGGTGGTGAAGAAGCGAGTGCTGACCGTGCTGCGGCTAGGGAATTTCCTCCGTTTTTACGTGAGATTATGGAGGAAGGACAGTACACCGACGACCAGGTGTTTAACATGGACGAATCTGGTCTTTTCTGGAAAAAGCTACCTTCCAAGACCTTCGTTGTGAAGAATGCCAGCAAGATTCGGGGCCGGAAGATGCAGAAGGAACGCATCACCGTCCTGTTTACCACCAATGCCTCCGGTACCTGTAAGCTCAAGTTATTGGTGATCCACACAGCACGCAAGCCGCACGCCTACAAAACCATGGACATGACCAAGCTAAACGTCCACTGGCTGACCGCACGTAAGGCGTGGATGTTCTCTACACTGACCCTCTCCTGGTTTGATGACTGTTTTGTTCCCGATGTAAAGAAATTCTGTTAGCGACAGAATGTCCCATTCAAGATTTTGTTGCTGCTGGACAATGCACCAGGACACTCGCCCCTACTGTTAGATCGTCACCCCAACGTAAAAGTGGTCTTCCTTCCTCCCAACACTACGTCTATATTACAGCCCATGGACCAAGAGTTAATCTGTAATGTAAAAGCTGCATTCTTTACGGAAAAATTCAAGCTCCTGAACGACTACACCAACACCAGGGAAGAGTTGCGCAACCTGAGTGACACCACCACCGATAGCAAGAGCGAAGAAGATGAGGATCAACAGTTGGCACAGCAAAAAATACTGTTCAAACAATTCTGGAGAGTATTTAACATCAAGAAAACTGTGGACTTCTTGGTAGAGGCATGGGATCAGCTGTCTATTGCTACAATTCATCACGCATGGAGACATGTGTTGCATGGAATACCAGGTGGGAGGAGGAGTCAATCTGTGACTGGTGAGGTTCAGACTGTTGCAGTAGTAGTGGACCTTGCCAGAGAAGCTGTGCAGAGTGTTACAGTTCCAGGCTTCTCCGAGACCACCAACGACGACATCATGGAGGTGATAAGGGATCCTGATGTGACTACCGACGAGATGGTAGATGATGATGATGACGACGTCAGTGAAGAGGCAGGTGGTGCGTCATCCCAAGAAGAACAACACTTATCCCATAGCAATGGTAGGGGTGCCATCGAGTGTTTCGAGAAAGCCAAGCTCCTCCTTTCAGATGACTCTGACGCAAACAGGTATGAAATCTTCACTACCCAGCTGTTGCAGACTATAGAGCCCTACATCAAGGTGTATCACGACAACATCAACACCAGCCGTCAGCAAAGCATAACAGATTTCTTCACCCGCAACCCACCACAGCCAGCCCAAGCCAGTGATAGTGACAGTGAAGATGACTTTGAGGGATTTGTCAGGGAAGCCCTGACAACTGTAAGTGACAGTGATGGTGATTCACCTAGTAATGGTGATTCACCTGAGGGTCAGTAATCTGCCCTCTGCCTCGGAACCAGCCTCCATCCCCGTATGCCGACCCATCTCTTCTACTAACGTAAGTGTTACACATAACTTTTAGTTTTCCTAACCTTACCTTTATTTTTCCTATGTTAACCTTTATTTTTCCTAACCTAACCTCTATTATATTACTTGTTTTTTCATACCATCATAAAGTTAAGATAAAATTTTTACTACAACAAAGTTGTGTGTCGTCAAAAAGTGGAGTTTGGAGGTCGGCCCGAACTCTATTTCAATTAATCCCATATGTTATGTTATTCACTTTACGCGTTCCTCACTTTCCGCGGGACCCTGCGGGTTACATTAACCGCATAAAGTGAGGGTTGACTGTTGTTTCTTTGGGACACATGTAACATATTTAGACTGGGAACTATCCACAATAACTTTAAATTTTAATATTGTCCCTTAACTTCATGAATCGTGTCTACATTAATTTGATAAAGTACATTTAGTTTTCTTTAGGCCTAGTTAAAAATGCTTCCACCCCCCCCCCCCCCCCCCCCCCCCCCCCCCCGCTCACTGGTGTTGCTTGGAGGTCTTGTTTTAGCTCGCCATAAGGTGTGGGTATTTCAGCCTGGCCCACTTATGCTTTCCTGTTCAGCAGATCGGTTATTTCTGTTCTAACGTTTCTATATATTACATTGAAATTTCTGATTTTATATATATATATATATATATATATATATATATATATATATATATATATATATATATATATATATATATATATATATATATACAGTATATATATATATCATGTAAATCCTCTACGTGTGTGATGGTGCTGGTATGTGGATTAGTGGATGTCATCATTATGACCTGACCACATGTTTTTAAGGTCACCCTGTATATTTAAGCCTCTCTGTCTATGTAATCCAGTTGCCTCTGAAGATGTCTTGAATAAAGACGAAAGCTAAGGTACTCCGTTGTTTCCATTCTCCCGTGTGATTTTTCAAGATATATATATATATATATATGCTGATAACCACCAGGAAAGAAGAAAACACGAAGTTCCCAAGCGCTTTCGTGTAATTCACATCTTCAGGGGTGAGTACAGACTAGTCTGTACTCACCCCTGAAGATGTGAATTACACGAAAGCGCTTGGGAACTTCGTGTTTTCTTCTTTCCTGGTGGTTATCAGCATATACCTAGATCACGCGCACCTACAGTGATTTACTTGCATATATATCTATATATATATATATATATATATATATATATATATATATATATATATATATATATATACATATACATACACACAGTTGTACCCCACTTAACGCGGTCAATAGAACCCAAAGGGTCCCGTGTTAAGTGAAATCCGCGTTAAGTGAACAACAGAACATATGGGATTAATTCCAATAGAAACCAGCCCGACCCCCAAACTCCACTTTTTGAAGACACATAACTATGTTGTAGTAAAAATAACATCTTAATTTTATGATGGTACATGCACACAATTAATACTTAAGAGAAATAGAGAAATACAGTCGCAAGTTAATGTCCATTCAAATAATGGACTCAACTCCCTCCCCCTCTTCTCACACTACACTGCTGGCTCTTCCCTCTCTGAGAAATTTTTTGGGGGAAAACCTCTAAATTTTAATAAATAATACCTCAAACTAAAGTTAGGATAATATAATTGACATTGCTGGATTCCTTGTAAGACCAGGAATATTTTGAATATAAATGTCACATATTTTTCACAAAAGATAACATATTTACTCAGATTAAACATTTTATCTAAAATTTGTATGTCTAATGCAAAATATATGATGTTTATATTCAAAATGATCACCAAATTATAAGAATTCCAGCAATGTAAATTATATTCTGACCGGGTAATTTGTATGAATTTTATGAGCTAAAACAAATATCTTCAGTTAATAAAAAAAAAATATTCTTCACGACACTATCTGTCAATCAATGTACCCCACCTTGCCTCCCCCCTCTTCCAACCGCGCGGTCAGTCCCAACACTCCCCCCCACCCCCCACCACTCCTCCCTTCAAGAGAAAGGGTGGGTGAAAAAAATAAATTTTAGCATTTTGTATTAAATAATACCTCAGATTAAAGTTAGGATAATATAATTGACATTGCTGGATTCCTTGTAAGACCAGGAATATTTTGAATATAAATGTCATATATTTTGCACAAAAGATAACATATTTACTAGAGAAAACATTTTATCTAAAATTTGTATGTCTAATGCAAAATATATGATGTTTATATTCAAAATGATCACCAAATTCTAAGAATTCCAGCAATGTAAATTATATTCTGGCCGGGTAATATGTATGAATTTTATGAGCTAAAACAGGCAGTCAGGCAGGGTGGCGGGTGGGGCAAATCTAAAAATAGCGTCTCGAGCCGGACACTCACCGCGTATATGTGAAAAAAATCCGTGTTAAGTGAAAGTTCAGCTCTGGCGAGGCACCGCGTATATGGTAAAACGCGCTAAGTGAAACCGCGTTAGGCGGGGTAATACTATATATATATATATATATATATATATATATATATATATATATATATATATATATATATATATATATATATATATATATATATATATATATGCTGATAACCACAAGGAAAGAAGAAAACACGAAGTTCCCAAGCGCTTTCGTGTACTCACCCCTGAAGATGTGAATCACACGAAAGCGCTTGGGAACTTCGTGTTTTCTTCTTTCCTTGTGGTTATCAGCATATACCTAGATCACGCGCACCTACAGTGATTTACTTGCATATATATATATATATATATATATATACAGTATGTATATATATATATATATATATATATATATATATATATATATATATATACATATATATATATATATATATATATATACAGTTAACCCTCACTTTACGCGGTTAATGTAACCCGGAGGGTACCGCGGAAAGCGAGAAACGCGTAAAGTGAATAACATAACATATGGGATTAATTGAAATGGAGTCCGGGCCGATTCCCAAACTCCACTTTTTGACGACACACAACTATGTTGTAGTAAAAATTTTATCTTAACTTTATGATGGTATGAAAAAACAAGTAATATAGAAGAGGTTAGGTTAGGAAAGATAAAGGTTAACATAGGAAAAATAAAGGTGAGGTTAGAAAACTAAAAATTTGGTGTAACACTTACGGTAGTAGAAGAGATGGGTCGGCATACGGGGATGGAGGCTGGTTCCGAGGCAGAGGGCAGATTACTGGCCCTCAGGTGAATCACCATTACTAGGAGAATCACCATCACTGTCACTTACAGTTGTCAGGGCTTCCCTGACAAATCCCTCAAAGTCATCTTCACTGCCACTATCACTGGCTTGGGCTGGCTGTGGTGGGTTGCGGGCGAAGAAATCTGTTATGTTTTGCTGACGGCTGGCGTTGATGTTGTCGTGATACACCTTGATGTACGGCTCCATAGCCTGCACCAGCCGGGTATGGAAGACTTCATAGCGGTCATCGTCATTGTCGCGGGAAAGGAAGGACTTCATTTTCTCTGCACACTCCATGGCACCCTTAATATCACTATGACTTAAATTGTGTTCTTCGGAGAATGACGCACCTTCTTCCTCCTCTTCACTGACGTGTTCTTCTTCCAACATCTCGTCGGCAGTCACTTCAGGATCTCTGATCACCTCCAGGATGTCGTCGTTGGTGGTCTTGGAGAAGCCTGGAACTGTAACAGTCTGCGCAGCTTCTCTGGCAAGGTCCACTGCTACTGCAACATTTTGAACCTCACCAGTCTCAGATTGACTCCTCCTCTCACCTGGTATTCCATGCAACACATGTCTCCATGCGTGACGAATTGTAGCAATAGACAGCTGATCCCATGACTCCACCAAGAAGTCCACAGCTTTCTTGATGTTAAATATTTTCCAGAATTGTTTGAAGAGTATTTTTTGCTGTTCCAACTGTTGATCCTCATCTTCTTCGCTCTTGCTATCGGTGGTGGTGTCACTCAGGTTACGCAACTCTTCCCTGGTGTTGGTGTAGTCGTTCAGGAGCTGGAATTTTTTGGTTGAGAATGCAGCTTTCACATTGCAAATCAACTCCTGGTCCATGGGCTGGATTAATGACGTAGCGTTGGGAGGAAGGAAGACCACTTTTACGTTGGGGTGACAATCTAACATTAGGGGCGAGTGTCCTGGTGCTTTGTCCAGCAGCAACAAAATATTGAATGGCACATTCTTTCGCTCACAGAATTTTTTTTCATCGGGAACAAAACAGTCATCAAACCAGGAGAGGGACAGTGTAGAGAACATCCACGCCTTACGTGCGGTCAGCCAGTGGACATTTAGCTTGGTCATGTCCATGGTTTTGTAGGCGTGCGGCTTGCGTGCTGTGTGGATCACCGATAACTTGAGCTTACAGGTACCGGAGGCATTGGTGGTAAACAGGACGGTGATGCGTTCCTTCTGCATTTCCGGCCCCGATTCCTGCTGGCATTCTTCACAACGAAGGACTTGGAAGGTAGCTTTTTCCAGAAAAGACCAGATTCGTTCATGTTAAACACCTGGTCGTCACTGTACTGTCCTTCCTCCATAGTCTCACGTAAAAACGGAGGAAATTCCCGAGCCGCAGCACGATCAGCACTCGCTTCTTCACCACCAATGTTTATATTGGTGATCTTGTTCCGGATCTTAAACCTCTGTAACCACCCAGAGGAAGCATTAAAGGGTTTGGGCTCTGTAATTCCCATCTTTCGTGCCACTGCCATGTACAGTTCACGTGCGTAGTCCTTAACAGAGCGCGTGTCGACCGCCATGTTCCGTCGCGCCTGACGCACCAAGTACCTCACAAGTAATTTTTCTGTCTTGAGAAGCACCTGGTTGTGAAAATACTTGATCATAGAAGCACCTGTAGACTTTGTGATCTTCATGTGCTCCTTTATCTTGGCTGAATCCTTCTTAATTGTCCAGATCGTAGACTCGTTAACACCATGCTGGCGCGCGAGATCAACCTGTCTTGTTCCTTTCTCCAACTCTTGTATGATCTTATACTTAATTTCGTAGCTTAAGGAACGTCGTGTCTTCTTTGGCTTAAGGTGGCTGGGTCCAGGTAATGCAAGGTTTCTTTGTGGTGGTGGTGGTGGTGGTCCGGTGGAAGCCATTCTTATGGAACAATGGATACCGATATACACGGTGTAGCCTGGAGGGGTGTAACTGACTCGGTAGGTCGAGGGGCTTGAACGCTCCCGCTGCGGGGCACGTCATTAAACCAATCACAGCTAGCAGGGAGAAAGGTAAGGATGCTTTGCCCAATCACAGTCCGCTACGTCATATGACGTCACCAATAACGCAACAAAGACATACACTGTGCAACCTACTTGCGCCGCTTACACAACATGGCGGATGGCGGGAGAGATGGCGGGAGGTTTGGATCCAAAAATGGTGCGGCTCGCCAGCCGCTCTCCGCGTAAAGGGGTACACGCACCGCGGAAAGTGAGCATTCTGGTTTCGGCAGGGTACCGCGTAAGTGTGGAAACACATAAAGTGGGACCGCATAAAGTGAGGGTTGACTGTACCTGTATATATAATCAGAAATAACTAAAATTCTATTCTAGCTCCCTTTGAAGGTCCTGAATAAACTTACAGAACTCTCCAAATATATAAGTAAATATTTCTTCTCATGCATGATCTATGACTAAATGATTTTACTAAAGCATGTGATAAAGTAGAAGTTGCTTTTTTATGGGTATGAATGTTTTATTTCACTAGTAACTGAAAGTAAATTTTGCCTTTCCATTAATATCTTGCCAAAAATTTTAGCTAATTTTAAACTGTGTATGTACCTATTTACTTGAGTCCCAGTCTGTATTAGTTATCTTTCATCTTCCCTCACCTGTGGTGGTAGACTACCAAGAAATCTTCACTGAGGAAACGACAATCCAACTCTTCCCACCTGAGAAAGGTCCACTTCTCTTCTGAGCCTGATGTAAACACTTTTTCTTTTGTTGTTCCTTTTTTACTTTATTGGATTTTATTAATCTTTATTCTATAGTCATAAAGGAAGATGGTATTTCTTAACATCCATATAATTCTTTTAATTGTATTCTAGTTAAAAAAAATTATATGATCATAAGATAGCCATGGAAGCACTACTGTTAAGCAGTAGTTCTCAATCTTTTATCATCTACAAAAACTCTTTTCTGTGGGCAGCACCCGCACACAATCAACTCAGGTAATCATTGTAAGAATTTAAGCAGCACCTCCATGCATTTTACTTGAGTAATCACAGTATAAAATTAAGGAATGCATTCATGGGAACAGCCACAAGAGATACAGATATTAATTCTTCTGCAATTTTATTCTTACAAAATTACTTAACGCTCTCAGGATCATCTGAAATTAATTTAATGTGCCTATTACTCACTGTGTTTGGAGCCCCCAGAATGACCAGAAATAACGGAGAAGATATTTTCTCTGAGCACTATTCATAGCTAAGACATTGTCAAATATTTATTCAAATGATGCCTTCTTGCATAAAAATGGCTGAGAAATCACATGAAACTCTAAAAAATTATAACTAAATAAATACCTGTAAAAGCTATTTGGGGGAGTATAAGTGAAAAATGAGAGTTTACTGTTGATTCCTCTTCGTGCTGTACCCACATCATTGTATCAATCAGAATAAAATGCACAGGGTAAGAAAGAGTAAATCATGAGGAAGACGATGGTGTAATCAGAATAAAAGATGATGTAAAAAGTAATGGAGTTACAGAATAAAAAGTAAAAATAAGTGGCTGTTAGGTGTGTAGTCACGGAAATGTTTATATAGTGGTCCCTCGGTTAACGAGATTTCGGTGAACGAGTTACCTTCCATAAGATTCTTAACTTCGGTTAACGAGCAATCCCTCGATTAACGAGTTTCTTACGAGCTAACCTCAACATGTTTTCGCTTGCACTTGACGGTCAACCAACTGTAGTCTTGGTCCGTCAATACAGTAATCGGTTCTAGGGCTTAAATTCCTTACTATTTTAGTAAATATCAAGAAGTTTATACTATTCAATAATTTTAAAAGTTTAATATTAAATTTTTTAGTCATTTTAACAATTATTGAACATAATTGAAGGTAAGGAAACTAGTTTCATGTGCGCCATCCAGCCTGTCAACACATCAAACAGGCGTTAGTCTCTCTGTCTTTTCAGTGGAGGTAACATCTTGCTTGAGACTCTCTTCAATAAAACGCTTTTTCCTGTGTTTCCAATTAAATTATTGGTCATTTTAAAATTTATTTTACATATTGACAATATATAGCGCAGTGCAGTGTTATTTTAAAGAAAATATTCTTTGTTTACAGCAAGTTTAAACTTAAAATATCACGTGTTAAGATTGTTTGAATCCAGCATTGGGCCTAAGAGATCAAGAAAAGCGATTTCAATCCAAACTAAGCAGGAAATTATAAAATTACATGAAGAAGGCAGTGTTTAAAAGTAGATCCCTAATTCCAGGAACAGAGAGGTTACTTCTCATCTGGATTAGGGAAAAACAGATGAAAGGTGATTCAGTTTCTACTGAATTTATTTGTGAAAGAGCCAGGGAGATTTACGAACATTTAAAGATAGATCAACCTGGTTCTTTAGGCACAGAATTTGAAGATTTTAGAGCCAGCAAAGGCTGGTTCGACAAATTTAAGAAAAGAAGTGACATATTTAGTGTAGTTAAGTATGGTGAGGCTGCCAGTGCTGATAAGGAAGGGGCAGCAAAGTTTTTAGTGAAGTTTAAAGAACTGATGCATGAAGAAAATTATCTTCCACAGCAAGTGTTCCATGTGGATGAAACTGGGCTGTTTTGGAAAAAGATGCCCAAAAGAACATTCATCACCAGAGATGAAGCCTCTTTACCTGGGCATAAACCCATGAAAGACCGTCTCACTCTATTGCTTGGTGCCAATGCTTCAGGGGATTTCCGACTGAAGCCTACAGTATGCTTGTCTACCACTCTGAGAACCCCAGAGGAAAGCTTGGAGTTTATTGGAAGTCCAACCGTAAGGCATGGGTGACAAGACAGCTCTTTAATTTATGGGCTGTTGAGGTGTTTTGCCCTTCTGTGAAGAGCTACCTAACCACCAACAAACTCCCTTTAAAGGCTCTTCTCCCTCCTACCCCTGCACCTCCTACTGAACCTATGAACTTTCCTATAATCTTCACTCGCAGGGTTGCCGGTGTGTTATCCAGGTTGTATGTGAGTAAGGCGCATGGACCGGACGGAATACCCCCTCGTGTTCTGAGGGAGTGTGCTGAAGCCCTGGCCCCTGTGCTTGCTTGCCTCTTTTGCCTTTGCCTCAAAACCCAAACTTTTCCTTCTTCTTGTAAGCATGCCTTGGTTCAGCCCATCCCGAAGAAGGATGACCATTCTAATCCCTCTAACTGTCTCCCCATTGCCCTAACTTCATCCCTCTCTAAGGTTTTCGAAACTATCATGAACTCCCATTTTCTCCGTCACCTTGAACGCCTTTCTCTTTTGTCGGATCACCAGTATGGCTTTCGCCAGGCGATATCTACTGGTGATCTGCTCTCCTATTGCACCCATATTTGGTCATCCTCTCTTAGGGATTATGGGGAAACTTTTGTTGTGGCTCTCGATATCTCCAAAGCATTTGACAGGGTATGTCACAAGTCTTTGCTATCTAAACTTCCCTCTTTTGGTTTCTCTCCCCCACATTGTTTTCTCATCTCTAGCTTCCTTGAGAATCGATCCATGGCAGTTGTTGTCGAGGGATCGATTTCTCGCTCTTTCTCTACCAGTAGTGGCGTCCCACAGGGTTCTGTTCTTTCACCAACTCTCTTCCTTCTTTTTATCAATGATTTACTTCACACTACAACTAATTTTATCCATTCTTACGCTGATGATTCTACTCTTCACTCTTCCTCATATTTTCCCCTTCCTCCTAACTCTCAAACTAGATCTGTTTCGAGAACTGATATCATTACTTCTATCAACGCGGATCTGTGCAGCATCTCTGAATGGGGAGGTGCAAACTTGGTTTAAGTTCAATAGTAATAAAACTCAATATTTACCAATTACACTTTGTAAATTTGACGATCTCCCACCAATTACATTTCAGGACACAATCATCCTCCCAAAGTTTGAAATAAATATGTTAGGCCTCACCATTTCCTCCAATATGTCCTGGAAATCACACATCCTTAGTATAACTAAAGCTGCCTCCCGAAAGTTGGGAATGCTGTACAGATGCCGCAGCTACTTCACTCCTGACCAGTTGCTCCAAGTATATAAAGGATTCATTCGTCCTAACTTGGAGTACTGCTCTCATATCTGGGGTGACTCTTCTTCTGTCCAACTATTAGATAGGGTGGAATCAAAGGCATTTTGTCTTATTAACTCTCCTCCTTTAGTCGGCAATCTCTCTTCCCTTTCTCTTTGCCGAAATGTTGCTTCACTCTCTCTCTTTTACAGGTACTTTAACGGGCAATGTTCGGTGGATTTGGCATCCTGTGTACCGCCGTCAAGGCCGTGGGTTCGTAACACACGTCTTGCCTGCGGTGCCCACCGTTTCTCTTTGGATGTCGGTCACACGAGAATAACCTGTTAGAGTACCTCCTTCTTTCTTCGCACAGCCAAACTGTGGAATGCTCTGACTTCTTCTGTGTTTCCATGCTCTTACAATCTGTCTCACTTTAAAAAGCTGGTTTTCCGGCATCTTCGTGGTATAGATTAATACAGTATAACCTTTTGTTTCTATATTTACTATTTCTTTCCGTTCTTTTTTTTTCTTTGCCCCCAGGCTCCCTTGTGGGTCGTTTGACCTGTGCCCGGGTGGGCTAATTCCCGTAAATAAAAAAAAAAAAGGATAATGCCCCTGGGCATGACCCTGAACTTGCTAGAACTTTGGAGTATCAATTTGACTTTGTGAAAGTGTTGTTTTTGCCTCCCAACACTACATCAGTCATACAGCTAATGGACCAGAATGTGATCAGCATGTTCAAGAAGTTGTACATGAAGAAAATGTTCAGGAGGTGTCATCAGGCAACTTCCACTGATCCTGAACTAACACTGAAACAGTTCTGGAAAACACAATTCAACATCCTGGAGGCTGTAAAATTGATTGTCATCATGGCAAGAAGTCTCCACTAGATCCCTCAATTCTTCATGGAAAGCATTGTGGCCATTAGTAGTCCACGATTTTGAGGGATTTGAGGAAGAAGCGGAGTTGGACGAGGAGATTGTGTCCATTGGTCAGTCATTGGGCCTTGAAGTGGAGGAGGATGATGTTGAAGAGCTTGTGATGTCTCATGAGGAGGAACTTACTCCTGAAGACTTGCAGCAACTGGATGAGATGTTAGAGGCTGACAATGGTGAGGAGGAAAAGGAAAGTGATGACCATATGTCAACTTCAGAGTTAAAAGATGTTATTTACTACTGGGAGAAGTTCAGGAAACTGGCTTCAAGGCACCCAGATGTGGAAAAATCTGAACTAACTTTGTGTTATGTTGAGGACACAATGGTCTCCTTCTTTAAACATAAGTTAATGATGAGGAGGAGAGATGCCCCACAGACCACAATTAACACTTTCTTCAGGAAAAGGCAGAGGGAACAAGATGCTAGCCATCAGCCTTCCACTTCAAGAAGGAGAGAGGATGTTCATGGTGGAGAATCTGTCAGTCCAGAGGTTCCTGACATTTCCATGGAAGGTGACTCACCTTCCAAGAAGCAGTAAAATGCTTCTCCTCCACCTCCACTTCCTTCTCTTCTCCCTTCTCCTCCTGCACCTCCCACTTCAAATTCACATCAGCATCATCATCCAGGAGCCTTCTACATACACACTTCAAAGTAAGTGTACTTTTCTACCTTTTTTGTTGAATTTAGGCAATTTTAGGTGAGCTGGAACCAATTACCCAAAAACCCATTGAAACAATGGTTTCTGTTAACGAGTTTTTCGGTTAACAAGCAACCTTCTGGAATGGATTGTGCTCATTAACCGAGGGACCACTGTACACACTTTTTCCTTGCTAGTTTTTTATCAAAATCTTTGAAAGTTTTTTTTATGGTGGATTATTACTGTACTACACATATACTAAGGAAGAGAAATAGATCAGTTTGAAGTTTGTGACAAAAACTGAAATTTTGGCAACAATATTTCCACTCACCACTCAGATGAGATAGGTAGGCCTTGGCAGATACACGACAATTACAAATACGTATCAAATAAGCACAATATATTCATTATAATTCAACATACCTACATGCATAACTCTACTGCACTGCATTTCACTATCACTTATTATTTTCCAAGCTAGGCCTATACTGTATATTACGTCATGTTTTTGTGTGGTATATGCAACTATTTTGAGTAGCCATTTCACCGTCTCATAAATTAAAAAATATTTCACAACTGTATATCATTATAAATATTTCAATACACATCACTATCACTTCATCAAAATAAATATTGAGGTTGGAAGAGATAAATATCTTGATATAGTGGCACAAACGCCACAGTGGACATTCTTAAAGCAAGCCTGAAACCGAGAAGGCGGAAGCATTACTGGCATTTGTTATCTATTATCGCATGGTCCAACTCACATAGACGGGTTGCCATCTAGCCTTAAAACTTGGTTCCATGCAAGAGAGTAGCATGACAAAAGTGGCATTAAAATTTGAAGTAATTTGACCAGAAACTTTTAGGAGAAAATTTTAAAAAATGCCATACTGATGTGTCTGATCGTGAGGCAGAAATTTAATTTCCTGTACATTGAATCAAAACGTCAGTTTTGAGTGTATGATCCCGAGTGTTAATTACCTTATTAAGTAGCCCAGTGGCCTATGTGGGAACCCCCCCCCCCCCCTTCTATTGTACTTCTCAGTTTAACCTCTTTCTTCCTTTGAGCCATTATGGCCCAAAACGCTGTCAGAAGTATCATATTTTACCTTTACTGTACTCGGGTGATAATGTTTTGTTTTATTCTGTATTAAATGCCCTATTACGCTTACTGTTGTATTGTCCCCTTTTCTTTCTAAGTGAATACAGTGGTCCCTCGATTAACGAACACAATTAGTTCCACAGATTCGGTTTTTAACTGAAAATTTCGTTAACTAAATCTCTTATATCAATGGGATATTGGGTAATTGTTTCCTTCTCACAGAAAAAGTATACATACAAAGTACAGTAGGGTCGGGATATATCGCGAGAGAGGGTTCAACAAAGTTCGCTGTATACTAAATCGCGATATATAATTGCATGTAATCAATGAGAAAAATAGGGTTAGGTTCTGGAGGCAAAAAAAAGTGACTAAACTTGACTTAACAAGTTCATTTTCTTACTAACTAAAGCACCAATGAACACTAGACTCAGGAACAACAGGCTATTCCAATATCAATATCAAGGAACACCAGACTCAGGAACACTAGACTTGGCAGCTGACGCACCATCCTGGGAACACCAGACTCTGCAGCAGACGCCACATTACCACCCTCACTTGACAATCCCACACCTACATAAACAAACACCAAAAATATTAGTTACAATATTAAATATTTCCATTATCTTCACTTCACTTTTCACGTCACTAGCAACCCATTTAGTTACAATATTAAATATTTCCATTATCTTCACTTCACTTTTCACGTCACTAGCAACCCATTTACACTCGCTTTAGAAATTGGAATCTGCACCAGACTCGGCATCTGACGCGCCATCCCACAAGCAACAGACGACACACTGCCACCCTTACATAACAATCATTAACGAACAAACCAAAAATATTAGTTACAGTACTAAATCTTTTCCATTAAGCTTTCCATTATCTTCACTTCACTTTTCACGTCACTAGCAACCCATTTACATAGAAGTCGTAATCTGCAGCAGTTGGCTACTTTCTCATCACTTACTCAGAAAGACTGAGCGGGCCAGCGTGAATGCGTGAGTGAGCAGCCACGGCGGCGCCTCTGGTGAGCAAATAATGCATTTGTTTGCCATGGCAGTACATTTGAAATATTCCCTGCCCGATTTCCCTCACAAAATAAACCGTTTTTTCTAAAAACCAGTTTTTGTGATATAGCTCGAATGCGACGTCAGCAAATGCTACCTAGGTATGTTAATTCCTAGCTAATTCGCCAGGCCAACATACAGGCAATTAAAACATCTAATAATTACTTAATAAGTAATATTAGGAGGACACGTCGCTACCTAGCATTTAATTGCAATTCTCAAACCCCCCTCGTTCACCATCAATATGCGCATCAAGAACCTCATCTCTTGCCTCAGAGAGAGCAGTAATTAAAACTCAACTCTCGAGGGGTGGAGATGGGTGGGTTATGGACGTCGCATTCGAGCTATATCACAAAAACTGGTTTTAAGAAAAAAACGGCTTTTTGTTCAAGCTGAATGCGACGTCAGCAAGAGTACCCCAGAAGGAGGTGGAGAGGGAGGTGACTTTGCATACAGTACAAGGCTCCGCTGACTGAGGTCCCGATTATATTATAAACCGTTTTGAACATTTCCAAATTTAGGAAGATTTACCGGAAGGTAAAATGTTAATTTACTCAAAAAGGATACTCACTTCATTCTAATGAGGAAGAAGGTCCTGGTAGTAGTGGAGATTGACTAGATGGGGGAGGGGAACCCAGCACCACCACATTTGAGGCATCTTTCAGAGATAGATGAAGACAGCTGTCTTTGAAAGTTTTTGAAGATCTCCAAAACTCCATTTCCTTGATCTGATTGAGACTCATATGCAGCAGAAAGGCCACAGACCCTGCATATTTCCTAGTGTCATGTGCCAAAAATTTCTTGCAAGGGTGTGCTTGATTCACTAATTGAGATAAGGATTTTGTCAATTGACTAGGAGACAATTTCTTACCATCCCTTTATGAAAAAACATAAGGGCCTCTATTAGGAAATCTGGTTAACCATTCCTGAAGATTTTTAACTGGACTCAATATGTCAGGAACCCTAGTTTCATCCATTAGACGTTTTATCCTAATAGGTTGAGCTTGGAAATCTTCCCTTTCATTTTTTCTTAGGATCTCCGTAGGAAAAAGGATAACATCCTCGTCAGAAAATACCAATAATGATGGATTATTGGAAATTGAAATCAGTTTACTGATTCTCATACCCGTTGCTATTGCTAGAAGGAAAGCTGCCTTCTGGAATAATTTATCCCTGTTCAGATTTAAATTGTAATTAGGCTCCATAAGAAGATTAGTAACTTTTTCCAGAGACCAATGCGGGATTCTCTTGGGTCGAGGAGGTCTCTGAATGAAAAAGGACGATCTTAGCATGTGATAAATCCTTGGGTTCAAGGTAATATTAAAACCGCAAGCCAGAGGGTCATCCAACATTGATTTATAAGATGCAATTGTCGATCCTTGAAGGCCTTTAATTCTGAACAGAAATTCTAAAAATTCTAATACAACTGTTTCCGATAATGAATCCGGAGTTGTTAACTTGATAAATTGTTGAAAAAGATTCCAAGCTTTCTCATATTGAATAGAAGTTTGGGGTCTATGACCTGCTAATACTTGATTAGCTATGTTGGAATTACCCAAAAACCTATTTAAACTTTTTTGAGAAACTCCAAGCGTGAAGTGCCAAGGATATCTCGAACTGAGAATGAAGTACCTGGTCTAAACATCCTTGTTGCAATTGTAGAGGATTCGTGCACCAGTCCAGTAGATCCAGGCACCAAGGTTGTAGGATCCAATATGGTGCAATTAAGAGGACTTTGCCTCGGAAGGATCTGAGTTTGTGAACCACTTTGGGCAATATTTTCACAAGTGGGAATAGATAGATTGAATTCCAAAGGTTCCAATCTAAGAGGAGGGCATTTCCTAAAAGATTTGACCTTTCCAGAGATGCATAAATTGGCACCTTGTAATTTGTTAGGGAGGCAAACAAATTTATTTGTGGAGTTCCAAACTTCTTCACTAGACTCTTGAACTCCAATACCTTTAGGGACCATTCTGTTTCTGTCGATACTAGCCGGAGACGGGACAGCGCATCTGCCCAATTGTTTTGCACTCTCGGTACACATATATAAGTTGCTTTGAGTGTTTGTGTTGCACAAATACTGAAAATTTGTTCTGATAGTTGTAGAAGGGGCCAAGACCTTGTTGACCCTTGATGATTGAGGCAAAAGACTGCCGTTTTGTTGTCCATGGCAAACAGGATTGTCATTGTAGAAGGGGCCAAGACCTTGTTGACCCTTGATGATTGAGACAAAACACTGCTGTTTTGTTGTCCATGGCAAACAGGATCGTCATATTTTGTAAATTTGGGTTTGCCGACAAAAAGAATAGAACCACTGCTAATTCTTTTATATTTATGTGTTTGTCCCAAAGGAAGTTGCTCCACTTTCCTTGATTGAATTCCCCTTTTGAAGAATGGTAACCCCATCCTATTTTGGAAACATCCGTACAAACGACCAAACCTGTTTGAACCCAGGGAGAGGGACCGATTAGATTGTCCTAGTTTGTCCACCTTAAAAGATGATTCTTTATCTGAATAGGGAGAGAAGAAGCAACTTTTCTGTTTCTGTGAAGCAACTTCGAGCCCAGATGAGATAGTTGCTTTTTCCTTAACTTTCCCAATGGAACCACTATTGTGGCAAAATTCAACAGACCCAGAAGTTTTTCCCAATCGTGCCAAGAAACCTTGTGCTTTACACAAAAGGCTTCTACTTTGTTTATCAAATCTATTACTTTTGTTCTTGGTAAACTGACTGACTGCTGATTTGTATCCCAGTGGAGACCTAACCAATCCAACTTTTGATATGGTATTAAGTTTTATTTGACCTGGTTTATCTTGAAACCAAGGTTTTGAAATAGTACTAGTGTACGTTGGGTCGCCCTTTGACAATCTTCGAAAGAGTTTTCCTCTATCAGCCAATCGTCTAGATAAGCAAAGGTTCTTATGCCCTCCTTCGCATGGATCTCTCTGGGGATATTTGCCAGTTTTGTAAAGCCTTTCGGTGCAATTGTCAGACCGAATGGCATCACTGTCGATTGATAACTTAATTCCCGTACTTTGAACACTAGAAATTTTCTGTACCTGGGAGCAACAGGAACGTGATAATAGGCATCTTCGAGATCCACTTTTGAGATCCAAGCATTGGGCGGAATTAGACGCCTCAGTTGGTCGTAAGTGAGCATCTTGAAACTTCTTTTGGGAATAAATTTGTTTAGGATTGAAAGATCCAAAATTCACCTTAATTTGTCGCTGCCTTTCTTGGGGACTGGGAACAAGCGAGACATGAAACATTTCTCTGACTGCAATGGTTCTATGACACCTCTGTTTAGCAGTTGACTTACAAATTTTATAAGTACAGTTGGTCCTCATATTACGCGGTTAATGTAACCCGGAGGGTACCGCGGAAAGTGAGAAACGCGTAAAGTGAATAACATAACATATGGGATTAATTGAAATGGAGTCCGGGCCGATCCCCAAACTCCACTGTTTGACGACAGACAACTATGTTGTAGTAAAAATATTATCTTAACTTTATGATGGCATGCACACACAATTAATAATTAAGAGAAATATCAATAATATTAGGTTTTTTAACACTTACATTAGTAGAAAAGATGGCTGGGCACACGGGGATGTGCGGTTGGTTCCGAGGCAGAGGGCAGATTATTGGCCCTCACCTGTATCACTTGTATCAATTGTATCACTATCCACCACAGAGGCTTGCAGGGCCTCTTTGTCAAACCCCCCAAAGTTCATATAAGTCCATATCCTCACTATAATTATCACTATCACTGACTTGGGCCGGCTGTAGTGGGTGGCGGGTGAAGAACTGGTCATGTTTTGATGACTGGGCGACCTTGTGCGCACCATTTTCGCGCCTCTTACACAACATGGCGGATGGCGGGAGGTTTGGATCCAAAAATGGCGCGGCTTGCCAGCCGCTCTCCGCGTAATGGGGTTCACGACCGCGGAATGTGAAAATGTTAGGTTCTGGCAAGGCACTGCGTTAACGGTGAAACGCGGAATGCAGGACCGCGTAATATGAGGACCAACTGTACAGTTGTACCCCACTTAACGCGGCCAATAAAACCCAGAGGGTACCATGTTAAGTGAAAACCGCGTTAAGTGAACAACAGAACATATGGGATTAATTCCAATAGAAACTGATCCATCCCCAAACTCCACTTTTTCTGACACAATACCTATGTTCTAGTAAAAATAACATCTTAATTTTATGATGGTACATGCACACAATTAATACTTAAGAGAAATAGAGAAATGTCCATTCAAATAATGGACTCAACTCCCTCCCCCTCTTCTCACACAACACTGCTGGCTCTTCCCTCTCTGAGAAATTTTTGGGGGAAAACCACTAAATTTTAATAAATAATACCTCAAACTAAAGTTAGGATAATACAATTGACATTGCTGGATTCCTTGTAAGACCAGGAATATTTTGAATACAAATGTCATATATTTTGCACTAAAAATAACATATTTACTCAGAGTAAACTTTATATCTAAAATTTGTATGTCTAATGCAAAATCTATGATGTTTATATTCAAAATGATCACCAAATTGTAAGAATTCCAGCAATGTAAATTATGTTCTGGCCGGGTAATTTGTATGAATTTTATGAGCTAAAACAAATATCTTCAGTTAATAAAAAAAAAATATTCTTCACAACACTATCTGTCAATCAAAGTACCCCAACTTGCCTTCCCCCCCCTCTTCCAACCGCATGGTCAGTCCCAACCCTCCCCCCCACCCCCCACCAATCCTCCCTTCAAGAGATGTTGGGTGAAAAACTAAATTTTAACATTTAGTATTAAATAATACCTCAGATTAAAGTTAGGATAATATAATTGACATTGCTGGATTCCTTGTAAGACCAGGAATATTTTGAATATAATTGTCATATATTTTGCACAAAAGATAACATATTTACTCAAGAGTAAACATTACATCTAAAATTTGTATGTCTAATGCAAAATCTATGATGTTTATATTCAAAATGATCATCAAATTATAAGAATTCCAGCAATGTAAATTATATTCTGACCGGGTAATTTGTATGAATTTTATGAGCTAAAACAAATACCTTCAGTTAATAAAAAAAAAAAATATTCTTCACACTGTAACAGATGGTCGGTTGGTCCCTCCCTCCCCCCCACCCCCCACCAACTGCCCCACCAGATGTGTGGGAAAACCAGAATATTTACCTTTTTAGTAATAAATAATATCTCAAACTAAAGTTAGGATAATATAATTGACATTGCTGGATTCCTTGTAAGCCCAGGAATATTTTGAATACAAATGTCATATATTTTGCACAAAAAATAACATATTTACTCAGAATAAACTTTATATCTAAAATTTGTATGTACGTATAATGCAAAATCTATGATGTTTATATTCAAAATGATCATCATATTGTAAGAATTCCAGCAATGTAAATTATATTCTGCCTGGGTAATTTGTATGAATTTTATGAGCTAAAACAGGCAGTCAGGCAGGGTGGGGGGTGGGGCGAATCTAAAAATAGCTCTCGAGCCGGACACTCACCGCGTATACGTGGAAAAAACCCGCGTTAAGTGAAAGTTCAGCTCTGGGAAGGCACCGCGTATACGGTAAAACTCGCTAAGTGAAACCGTGTTAGGCGGGGTAATACTGTAATGGGGTTGGTTTTTTACCCTTCTTTGGGGATGCTAGGGAAGGGCACCTCAACCAAGTCCATGTGAGACCCCTTTTGATTGTCTTGTAAGCCCATATGGAAGAAGTCCATCTGTTCTCCCAACCCCCTAGATGACCCAGCTGTCTGTCTTCATTGGGAGGGGGAAGTTGCTGAGGTGGTGGAATAAGGTCTCCTTCCACTTCTCAACAAACGGCCACCTCTATTACGTCTTTGATTATTTCCTCCTCTAAAATTTCCCCTAGGTTGATAACTGACCCGGGCAGCTGGTCCTGTTCCCCTGTAAAACCTTCCTCTCTTAGGTTTCTGAAAGGTCTTGAGGACTCCTGGGGACATGAATATTAATAGTACTCTCCAAAGATGATCTATTAAATTATTAATCAATGATTGCTCACCAAACAAAGCAGGAGAAAGAGGAGAAGAATGTATCAACAAATAAGTGCTACCACTTGAAGCATTATTTGTTGCTTGTTTCCTTAGCTGGACTTTCAGTCTTAGGGCTTTCAACAAATAATCTAAAAATGAGTTGTACAGGGAATATGGGATTCCTTGTAGAGCAGCAGCAAAACATTTGTCCACTTCTGAATTTTCTTCATAGTCCAGAACAAACTTAGTTAATAAATGACACATCATAATTGCAGATCAAACATCTGCTGTCAATTTCCTTATTTTAAATTCTTCAAGCAGCAGTGCAGGGGCAACTGGTTTCAAATTTTTTTCATAACTTATATCAACATATTTTGGAGCCGACAAATATTGGGAAAGATCATATAAGGAACTCTTTTCATCATTAAATTGGAACTTCAAAAAACTAAACTTGTGAGCATTCCTGTCTGCATGAATGAATGTTAAGTCTTTCAATAAATTAGCCCAGACTTCGTCTATTTCAGAGATCATCTTTGGGCAAATATCAAGCAAAGAAAGTGTAGTATCACCTTCCAAAAACAAAGATTGATGACCCAAAGTTGCATGTCCTTCCTCTCTCTTTGTAGTTGCTGAGATATCAGGAAGCTTAGAGACATTTTCATAAAATATCTTGAATAAGGAATCTACAGATTCAGATGGATTAGTGAACAAAGAAGACTGAGCTCTTACCAATGTTATCCATGGCCTGTTAGAATCAACCTTACACTCAATATTATCCAGCAGCTGCGTGTCAGTCGACAGCAGCCTGTTTCCACTTGCAGTAACCAACACTTTTGCCCCAGGTGGAAGTGGTTGCCAAGATGTGGATAGGATGAAGTCAGTCTCAACAGGTTCTTCCTGCTCAAGAGACTGGATACTATGATTAGAACCAGCCTCATCGTCCTGATCCTGGAATCCACTGAAATCAGATTGAGTAGATAGAGATTTTTGTAGACTTCCTACTGCCTCACTGTCTGGAGGGTCCAATAACTTATTTTTCTTAGCAGGAGCAGTCTTGTCTAAGTGGTGATTAAGTCTCTTACCTAACACCAATAATCCTAAACTTTCTGCCATCTTGGGATCTTTCCATTGTTGTACATTCAAAAATTTACTCTTCAAGGCCTTACTCCACCTATTTTTAATTTGTAATTACAATAAATCTTTCTTATCACCTGTAGCTTGATGAAATTGAAAAATTTCATCATAACAAACTGCACAATCCATTGGTGAAAATAGGTTATTTGAGGCACAGCTGCCATGAATTATGCAAGCCACATGAGGATCTATCTTAGTAATCCAAGTCGCTTTACATTTTTTATAATAACATGTAGTATGGCCCCCTTGGGTCTTGGGTGAAACTACTACTACTGAATTCAAATTCTCTACTGACAGACAATTCCTTGAATGTAGTGCCTGAGCTGAACTTTCTAGTCTTTGTAGCTCAGCACTCAATAGTATCTTCTCAGGGACAGTTCCATAGTCTCCTCAATTATCCATAGGCTTGGAGTCCTAACCTTCATCCTCCAGTTGCACATCACTCATCTGAACTAGGAGGATACCATGAGTCACATTATATCATTACAACACAAAGTAATAATAATAATTAATAAGGGAGAAAGCATTTTCTCCCAAACTTAATCAATATGACTCATAAATGTTATATTACTCGTAAGTTAATGTTATACAAGTCACTCTTATGACAAATATAAACAATAACTCACTATTTCGTATCTGTCGCTCGACTCTTATTTATCAAGTATCTTTTAGCTCAATGAAACTTATTTATTTAAATTTGTTTTTGTAAAATAATTTCATTCAGAACATTTATTGAGAGGGATCATCAAGATCTTTATTTGTTGCCAATCAGGGGCACAGACATTATCCCCAAGTAAACACTTAAGGGAAAATTCCTACGTGCGCAGTATCACCCGGCAGGGTTGACAGTGCTGAGCCGCTAACATAGCGCTCTATTGGCAGCAACGTTCACTGTTACTCTAGCAATATTTATTGGGTTGAGAATTCCACCCTGAATTGGTCTCGTATAACCCATAGAAGGTGTAAAGTCCATTTTAACATAACTCTACATTGCTAATAAGACCGGAAGGTCAACATTCCGGAAGGAACGCTAAGTCTAGCAGCCTCGCTAAAGGTTGCCTGAACCCGCTACTAAGGACATCAAAGTTATGAAGAGACAAACTCAACTCTGGCCTTTTTGCTGAGAACAAATAGAAACCCAAGGGCGGAAGCCCAAAGGTTTTGTGAACGTACATAAGAAAGAGTAGGGAGAGAGACAGTCATTGTATTCATATTAGCACGTGAATAATTGGGACAAAGAGATCGTAAACAATATACATATACAGGTTGACCATCAAAAATCCGGCAATCGATAAACCGGAACCTTCAGTTTTCCGGCATGGATTTCGGAGCGCATTTTCAAATTTCCTGCCTTGGCGCACCATTGTTTTTTGGACGCGCCATTTATGTTTTGATAGCGCTGTACTCCAGAATCAGCTGTTGGGTCTTGCTTGCACCTGCTAACAAGCATTCATGCTCATTCCTTCTGATTTTATCATTTTATTAGCCTGGTAAACATTAAAATTTCATTTGCTTTTCATTTAGTGTTTAATTTTCTTTTTTTTAAAGGACTGTATAGGTAGTAATTTTCTGTTAAATATACTATACAGTATTACCCAGCTTTACACGGTTTCACTTTCCTCTGCTCATTTACACCTTGCCAGAACCGGCTACTCATATACGCATGAAGTATAATTTTTTTTTTTTTTATTTAGCTCATAAAATTCATACAATATAATTTACATTGCTGGAATTCTTACAATATGATGATCATTTTGAATATACACATCATGGATTTTGCATTAGACATACAAATTTTAGATCTAATGTAATAATTTGGTTTACACAAAGCAAGTATTTTATCTTTTGTGCAAAATATATAAAGTTTACATTCAAAATATTCCCTGACCTGCAAGGAATCCACAAATGTCAATTATATTATCCTAACTTTAGTCTGAGTTATTATTTATTACTAAAAATGTAAATTATTATTTTCTCCCAAAGCTTCTCTGGTAGGAGGGTTGGTGGGGGGGTGGGAGGGAGGGAGGGACGGACCGACCATCTGGCGCGGTTGGAAGAGGGGGGGAGGCAAGGTGGGGTACTTTGATTGACAGATAGTGTGTGAAGAATATATATATTTTTTTTTTTAACTGAAGATATTTGTTTTAGCTCATAAAATTCATACAAATTACCCGGCCAGAATATAATTTACATTGCTGGAATTCTTACAATTTGATGATCATTTTGAATATAAACATCATAGATTTTGCATTAGACATACAAATTTTAGATCTCTCTAAGTATTTTGTTTACTCTGAGTAAATATGTTATCTTTTGTGCAAAATATATGACGCTTACATTCAAAATATTCCCTGACCTGCAAGGAATCCAGAAATGTCAATTATATTATACTAATTTTAGTCTGAGGTATTATTTATTACTAAAAGTTAAAATCTAGTTCTTTCACCCAACATTTCTCTGGTAGGGAGGGAAGGTGGGGGGTGGGGGGGAGGGAAGGTGGGGGGTGGGGGGGAGGCAAGTTGGGGTACTTTGATTGACAGATAGTGTCATGAAGAATATTTTTTTTTTATTAACTGAAGATATTTGTTTTAGCTCATAAAATTCATACAAATTACTGGACCAGAATATAAATTACATTGCTGGAATTCTTACAATATGATGATCATTTTTAATATGAACATCATGGATTTTGCATTAGACATACAAATTTTAGATCTAATGTAATAATTTTGTTTACACAAAGCAAGTATTTTATCTTTTGTGCAAAATATATGAAGTTTACATTCAAAATATTCCCTGATCTGCAAGGAATCCAGAAATGTCAATTATATTATCCTAACTTTAGTCTGAGGTATTATTTATTACTAAACGTTAAAATCTGGTGTTTCACCCAATCATTTCTCAGAGAGGTAGGGGCCAATGAGCTGGGAAGAGGGGGGGAGGGGGATTTGAGTCCATTATTTGAATGGACATTAACCTGGCAACTGTGTTTCTCTTAAATATTAATTGTGTGAGCATACCATCATAAAATTTAGATGTTATTTTTACTACAACATAGGTATTGTGTCGGAAAAAGTGGAGTTTGGGGGTCGGGCCAGTCTCTATTGGAATTAATCCCATATGATCTGTTGTTCACTTTACGGGTTTTCACTTTCTGTGGTACCCTGTGGGTTCAATTGACAATTGACCGCGTACGTAATCGGGGTACTACTGAATACAGCATATATAATAAAATTTCATTTGCTTTTCATTTAGTGTTTAATTTTCTTTGTTTAAAGGACTGTACAGGTAGTCATTTTCTGTTAAACTTATACAGCAAATATAACCATCAGTTTTCCGGCATTTTCGAAAATCCGGCACTCCTCAGGTCCCGAGGTTGCCGGTTTTTTGATAGTCAACCTGTATATGTATACAGTATATATAAATAGATATATTCATATAGTCTCTGTTAGTGAAGATGAGCCCGGGAGGGTGCAGCGACATTCACTGCGTGACTTAAAGGCAAGGGATAATCACAACGATCTAAACGACTCACAAAGAAAATGTGTTTTGGTCGCCATGCTGACCCAAAGTCGTATAAGAAAATGTCCCAAATACAACAAATGAGAGACAAAACAAAATAAAAGTCACTCTACTTCACCACTGTGCTATTAAGTACAAATACCGTATATAATATCCTTGCGGAGGTGAGTATTTCAGCAATTAGAACACAAATTCGTGGAGCTTCCCTTTGAGTGTAATATAGCTGAATCGCCAGGCAAGAGATGAGGTTCTTGATGTGCATATTGATGGTGAACGAGGGGGGTTTGAGAATTGCAATTAAATGCCAGGTAGCGAGGTGTCCTCCTAATTTTACTTATTAAGTAATTATTAGATGTTTTAATTGCCTGTATGTTGGCCTGGCGTATTGGCTGGGAATTAACATACCTATGTAGCATTTGCTGACGTCGCATTCAGCTTGAACAAAAATACAATTTATCGCTATATATAGGGAAATTTTGATAATTTTGGTAGCCGCGATATAAAAATCGTTATATAAAAGAGCAATATATCCCGACCCTACTGTACTGTATATCGGTAATAGAATTAACAAAACATTAAATATAAACTAAATACAGTATTGTACCGCACAGTATACAGGTACTGCACAATAATAAATAAAAAACATAGAATACTGTATTTTAACTTACCCTGAGGTATGTATGTCGTATTCCCAACAGCTTCCTTTACATATCAAGCAGCTGATGGTAGAGGCAGTGGATGATGACATGCCATATTCTTTTCAGAGTGCATTGGGTCTAATGCCTTCCTCATGTTTCATAATAATTTCTGCACTGTATATTATCAATTTGTTAAAAAAATTTCAGAATGACCAATAAGTTAAACTGAGAAGCTTTGGTGGGCGATTCGATCAGCTGATGGGCACACAAAAACTGTTCCCTGTAATGTATATATTATCAATATGTTAACTAAATTTCAGAATGACCAATAATTTTAATATAAAAAATGCAAAAGTATTCAAGAGCACAACTTTCTTGATATTTACTCCACTGGAAACGAATGTAAACATTGAACCAATTACAGCTGCTCCCCGACTTACGACGGGGTTAGGGACTCAAATCCAGGTCGTAAGTCGAAAGAGTCGTAAGTCGAAAATGCTTAAATAATACATAGAAAATCTAAAATGGGTGTCTCTTTTTCTTCTCAGCACCACAAAACTCTCACTTTTAAGCTTGCCAGCCATTTTAAAGTGAATTACAAACCAAAATTTTTGTCAGTACACAGTGCAATCACTGACGTTGGGACTCGAAAATATGTAATTTGACAAAATTTTGGTACGACTGAGGCGGTCGTATGTCCGGGTGGTCGTAAGTCGGGAAGTAGCTGTACTGTATTGGCAGACTAGCCGATCAGCTGATCAGCTGATGCGCACAACAAAGCGTGTTTCTCGTAAGGCTGTCGTTAATCGAAGTTTTGTTCGTTAATGGAACTGAAAATCCTTAAGGAAGCTAATTCGTTAACCGAAATTTCATTAATTGAACTGTTCGTTAATCGAGGGAATACTGTACAGTACCCACAGGGTACCGTGTTAAGTGAAAAACCACGTTAAGTGAACAACAGAACATATGGGATTGATTCCAATAGAGACTGGCCGGACCCCCAAACTCTACTTTTTCCGACACAATACCTATGTTCTAGTAAAAATAACATCTTAATTTTATGATGGTACATGCACACAATTAATACTTAAAAGAAGTAGAGAAATACAGTCGCCAAGTTAATGTCCATTCAAATAATGGAATCAACTCCCTCCCCCTCTTCTCACACTACACTCACTGGCTCTTCCCTCTGAGAAATTTTGGGGGGAAAACCACTAAATTTTAATAAATAATACCTCAAACTAAAGTTAGGATAATACAATTGACATTGCTGGATTCCTTGTAAGACCAGGAGTATTTTGAATATAAATGTCATAAATTTTGCACAAAAGATAACATATTTACTGTACTCAGAGAAAATATTATATCTAAAATTTGTATGTCTAATGCAAAATCTATGATGTTTATATTCAAAATGATTACCAAATTGTAAGAATTCCAGCAATGTAAATTATATTCTGGCCGGGTAATTTGTATGAATTCTATGAGCTAAAACAAATATCTTCAGTTAATAAAAAAAAAATATTCTTCACAACACTATCTGTCAATCAAAGTACCCCACCTTGCCTTCCCCCCTCTTCCAACCACCCAGGTGGTCGGTCAGTCCCAACCCTCCCCCCCACCCCCCACCAATCCTCCCTTCAAGAGATGTTGGGTGAAAAAACTAAATTTTAACATTTAGTATTAAATAATACCTCAGATTAAAGTTAGGATAATATAATTGACATTGCTGGATTCCTTGTAAGACCAGGAATATTTTGAATATAAATGTCATATATTTTGCACAAAAGCTAACATACAGTATTTACTCAGAGTAAACATTATATCTAAAATTTGTATGTCTAATGCAAAATGTATGATGTTTATATTCAAAATGATCATCAAATTGTAAGAATTCCAGCAATGTAAATTATATTCTGACCGGGTAATTTGTATGAATTTTATGAGCTAAAACAAATATCTTCAGTTAATAAAAAAAAAAAAATATTCTTCACACGGTAACAGATGGTTGGTCGGTCCCCCCCACCCCCAACCAACCCTCCCTACCAGATGTGTGGGAAAACCAGAATATTTACCTTTTTAGTAATAAATAATACCTCAAACTAAAGTTAGGATAATATAATTGACATTGCTGGATTCCTTGTAAGACCAGGAATATTTTGAATACAAATGTCATATATTTTGCACAAAAGATAACATATTTACTCAGAGTAAACATTATATCTAAAATTTGTGTGTCTAATGCAAAATCTATGATGTTTATATTCAAAATGATCATCATATTGTAAGAATTCCAGCAATGTAAATTATATTCTGGCCGGGTAATTTGTATGAATTTTATGAGCTAAAAAAAATAAAATAAAATTATAATTCACCGTGTATATGAGTAGATGCACCGCGGAAAGTGAAAGTCTGGTTCTGGCAAGGTACCGCATAAATGAGAAATCGCGGAAAGTGAAACCATGTAAACCGGAGTAATACTGTACTGCATTTTTCTGTATATAGGCACTACTACAATATACTGTACATTATTGACGATACAGTAAAGGGATAAAATCCGGATACAGTAAACCCTCGATAACTCGGCACATATGGGGCTTTGACTTTGCCGAGTTATCCCAAATTCCAACGTTTCGATGCACTTTCCCCCTCTTACGAAAATACAACAAAAAAAATTTTCGACCCATATATTTGTACATGTTATTACTGAATGTAAAAAAGTAACACCTACTAGCACTGCAGGCAAAGATTGAAGCACCATGGTAGGTGACACAGATGTATGGTAGGTGACACAAGAGACGTGGTAGGTGACACAAGTGGCCAGATATGCTGAGATTTTCCCGGATAATTTTATATATCACGGCATTTCCCGAGTTATACTATCGTACATTCCGAGACCATATCCGTGCCAAGTTATATGAAATTCCAAGTTATCAAGGGTTTACTGTATAAAGTATGAGTATTTGTTGTGATTTTTCTTTTTCTAAAAATTGTTTGAGCAAAGAAATTAGAGAAAACATTATGTGAACCACCCCAAGTTTCTAAACTTTGTGAAATAATTTCCTTCCAATTCTTGGTGCATGCATCTTGAGTCACTAAGATGCTTACAAACACATTATAGTATTATTCATATTATTATCACTATTACAAAAGTCACTACCACACACCACCACGATCACCCCTGCATCACCTCAATACTCACCCCAACACACACTAAAAAAAAAAAAAATCAGGGGTATTACGACTATTGATATACAGTATCAGTGTTGTGGTATTAAGACTATTGATATATTAATATTGTGGTAATACAACTAGTAGTGGGATATAGAGAACATTCCATTAATGACACAGAGCAGTATTTCATAAGGACATACAAGGAACTTCTCCTGGTGCACTGCTTGGTGTTCTAGGGCACACAGGGTACATCCTCTGACTGTAAGAGTTAAAACTTAGTATTGTTCTTCCTTCCATGGCTTCTACTACCTTGCAGCACACTGTCTTTCATTGAACAGGTACTGTATATCCACTGTAAGTACAGAAAAAGGCAAAGGCAAAAAAGATGCAACAAGTAAAAATATTAATCTCTTGAAGTCTAATGCAGCAAAATAGAAAAATTATTACTTGTACTTTAAAAAAGGAACACTTCCACTGTAGTGCTTCCATGGATGAAAAACATTAACTGATCTGTTAAATACAATTTATATTATTGTACACTATCTTTTTTTTCCTTCATTTTTCTGTTTTTTTCCAAATGATTTATAATTTTGTCTTTTTCTCTGAATTATGTTACAGCATTCACTTGGAATATAGTATTTCTCTTTGTTATATGTTATTTATATTCTTATACAGAAGCGCCGAATTCCTGTTACAACATCTGCGATGGTCAGCACTTCTCTAGAGCCCTATGTAAACATTGCTCTGCTTTTGTGTTTTGATTTCAATTATCCTTCTTTGCTCCTGTAGATTTTTTCATTAGATTTTATTTTAGAGTATCTTAAAAGTAATTTGCCAACACATAGTTAAGTACCATGCATGCTGATTAATGATTTTTGCCTTTCCAATTTGTTTTATACCTGTATACCGTTTGGCATGTTTGTATGTTATATACCAAATTGCTTTGTGTCATGCATGCAGAGTAAAAAAAATAATAATTATTAATTGAATGCTTATTGAAAATAATTAACAAACTCACAACAACTCCCAATATTGCAGCATCATTAAAGAAATTATAAAATTCGCTTACAGCATTTCCCATATATAAGAACATTTCTGAGTTAAGAAAATTTCAACTCAGTTTTTTCGAAAGAATATGAATAAATAACAGATTTTGAGGAAGCTAATGTTTGGATGCATTTTCACTGACATAAGCTTTCAAGGGGGAAAAATTTATTCTTCTGGAGCATTTACACAAAACTTGCACAATGAAATTGATTATGATTGAATGAATGTACAATAGCACAATATCATACTTCCTTTCAATGGACATTTAACCTTTCAGCTGTTGAAGGGCAAGCATGTGATGGTTCGAGTCGGAGGTGGATGGGACACTCTGGAACACTACCTCCTTCGTCATGATCCAAAACAGGTAATTTTTGCTAATATTTTTTGTTGATTTTCATCAGAGATACAATACTATATTTTACCTGTACATGTACTCAGCTTTCAACGTTTAATTTCTTTGTTATATTACCTTATTACTGTTTTTTGTCTCTTTTATAACTTATTTCTCAGTGAATATATATAATATAGTAAACCCTCGCCAACTGCAGATATCCCATCCACGGATTCCAGGTATCCACAGTTTTTACTATGCACAGTATACCATTTCACCAACCACTGCATTGAATTTTGAGTATCTGCAGATTAGTGTGGCATCTATATCCCTCTGTGGTCTAATATACTCCTCCATAAATATGAAGAATGAATAAAAATAATATACTAATAAATAATAAGAAAAGAAAAATGCCATTTTTTCTAAAAACCAGTTTCTGTGATATAGTCCAGAATGCGACGTCTAGTTTAATACCTAGGAATGTAAATGCCTTGCATTAACTCGCCAGGCCAACATACAGGCAATTAAAACATCTAATAATTACTTAAATACGTAATATTAGGAGGACACGTTGCTACCTGACATTTAATTGCAATTCTCAAAACCCCCTCCCGCACCCTCCATCACATGCTTGCTACCATCATCTCTTACCCTAGAGCGAGCAGTAAACAAATGTCAACTCTCGAGGGGTGGAGATGGGTGGGATGTCGACGTCACATTCTGGACTACAGTGGTCCCTCGGTTAACGAGCACAATCCGTTCTAGAAGGTTGCTCATTACCCAAAAAACTTGTTAACCGAAACCATTGTTTCAATGGGTTTTTGGGTAATTGGTTCCAGCTCACCGAAAATTGCCTAAATTCAACAAAAAAGGTAGAAAAGTACACTTACTTTGAGGTGTGTATGCAGAAGGCTCCTGGATGATGATGATGGGAATTAGAATGGGGGTGGAGAAGGGAGAAGAGAAGGCATTGGGGTGGAAGAGAAGTCACCCCATGCTGCCATTTCACCCATAAAATTTTAGTTCTCTTGGTGCAATTCAAGATTATTTTCTTTAAATCAACACTGCACTGCATTATATATTGTCAATATGTATAATAAATTTCAAAATGACCAATAATTTGCTTGCAAAAACAGAAAAAAAGCATTTAGTTGAAGAGAGTCTCAAGCAAGATGTTACCTCCACTGAAAAGATACAAAGACTGATGCCTATATGGTGTGTTGAGAGGCTGGATGGCACACATAAAACTAGTTTCATTACCTTCACTTATGGTCAATAATTGTTAAAATGAGTAAAAAATTTAATATTAAACTTTTAAAATAATTGAATAGTATAAACTTCTTGATATTTGCTAAAATGGTAAGGAATTTAAGCCCTAGAACTGATTACTGTATTGGCGGACTAATACTACAGCTGGAGGACCGCCAAATGCAAGCGAAATCATGTTCAGGTTGGCTTGTAAGAAACTCGTTAATCGAGGGATTGCTCGTTAACCAAAGTTAAGAATCCTATGGAAGGTAACTCGTTAACTGAAATCTCGTTAACCGAGACGCTCGTTTTTAGAAAAAAAGCCGTTTTTTCTAAAAAACAATTTTTGTGATATAGCTCAGAATGCAACGCTCAGCAATGTTACCTAAGCATGTTAATTCCTAGCTAATTCGCCAGGCCAACATACAGGCAATTAAAACATCTAATAATTACTTAATAAGTAATATTAGGAGGACACGTTGCTATCTGGCATTTAATTGCAATTCCCAAAACTCCCTCCTTCACCCCCCTCCCCCATACGCATCACGACCTTCATCTCTTGCCTCAGAGCGAGCAGTAAACAAAAGTCAACTCTCGAGGGGTGGAGATGGGTGGGTTATCGATGTTGCATTCCGAGCTATATCACAAAAACTGGTTTTTAGAAAAAAACTTCTTTTTGTTCAAGTCAGAATGCGAGGCTCAGCAAGAATACCCGATCAGCGGGTGGAGAGGGAGGTGACATTGCATACAAGGCTCCGCTGACTTAGGTCCAGATTATGTTATAAACGTTTAGAATATTTCCAAAATTAGGAACATTTACCGGAAGGTAAAATGTTAATTTACTCAAAAAGGATACTCACTTTATTCTGATGAGGAAGAAGGTCCTGGTTGTGGAGATTGACTAGGTGGGGGAGGGGAACCCAGCACCACCACATTTGAAGCATCTTTCAGAGATAGATGAAGATAGCTGTCTTTGAAAATTTTTGAAGATCTCCAAAAACCCAATTCCTTGATCTGACTGAGACTCATATGCCGCAGAAAGGCCATAGACTCTGCATATTTCCGAGTGTCATGTGCCAAAAATTTTTGCCAGGGTCTGCTTGATTCACTAATTGAGATAAGGATTTTGTCATTTGAATAGGAGATAATTTCTTACCATCCCTTGATGAGAAAACATAGGGGCCTCGATTCGGCAATCTGGTAAACCATTCCTGAAGATTTTTAACTGGGCACAATATATGAGGAACCCTTGTTTCATCCATAAGACGTTTTATCTTAATAGGTTGAGCTTGGAAATCTTCCCTTTCATTTTTTCAATTAGGATCTCCATAGGAAAAAGGATAACATCCTCATCAGAAAATACCAATACTGTTGCTATTGCTAGAAGGAAAGCTGCCTTCTGGAGTAATTTATCCCTGCTGAGATTTATATTGCAATTAGGCCCCATAAGAAGTTTAGTAACTTTTTGCAGAGACCAAGGTGGGATTCTCTTGGGGCGAGGAGGTCTCTAAATGAAAAAGGATGATTTTAGCATTTTATAAATCCTTCGGTTCAAAGTAATATTAAAACCCCAAGCCAGAGGGTCAACCAATGCTGATTTATAAGATGCAATTGTCGATCCTTGAAGGCCTTTAACACTGAACAGAAATTCTAAAAATTCAAACACAACTGTTTCCGATTATGATTCTGGAGTTGTTAACTTGATAAATTGTTGAAAAAGAGTCCAAGCTTTCTCATATTGAATAGAAGTTTGGGGTCTATGACCTGCTAATACTTGGTTAGCTATATTGGGATTACCCAACAACCTATTTAAACTTTTTTTGAGAAACCCCAAGTGTGAAGTGCCAAGGATATTTCGAACTGAGAATGTAGTACCTGGTCTAGACATCCTTGTTGCAATTCTAGAGGATTCGGGCACCAGTCCAGCAGATCCAGGCACCAAGGTTGTAGGATCCAATATGTTGTAATTACGAGGACCTTGCCTCGGAAGGATCTGAGTTTGTGAACCGCTTTGGGCAATATTTTCACAGGTCAGAACAGATAGATTGAATTCCAAAGGTTCCAATCTAAGAGTAGGGCATTTTCGAAAAGATTCGACCCCTCGAGAGATGCATAAAGTGGCATCTTGTGATTTTTTAGGGAGACAAAAAGATCTATCTGTGGAGTTCCAAACTTCTTCACTAGACTCTTTGTCATGGTTTTGGGTGAATCGGTGGTAGTAGGAGTGGATTATATTATATAAAGATAATAATATGTCGTATTTCTTATTTCTTACCGTAGAGTTCGATACCTTCACACTGATTACTTACAGGAGATTATGGTGTATCTACCTAGAAGTTCACTCCACCACTTGACTTTCCATGATTTATACTTGATAAATGATGATTTGATGAATTCCATTAATTTCCAACATCTATCTCAGTTATTGGTTATACTTTGTCATAACCAATCAGTCATTACCTTTAGTAATAATAAGATAGGATCACAGATACGGGCAGGTAATTGCACTTACATTTATTTGTCAAGCTTCCATACAATGATTTACAATTTGCTTGGACATATGACTCACTCACGTTCACGCTGTAATAAAATTAATCTTCTAAAACAGGGAATTTCCAACTTGGGGACACATGTGATTACTCTACTGTGGGTATAACTTAACAGAGCCTTAATTCTTCAAGTGATACATTTACTGCCAGCCTGGATTGCTTTTGTTACAACCAGGCTTCATCACAAGAACTTCTTTCCATGGCCATAACAACAAGAAGTACTCTTCGGTTACCACACATAGTCTTGCGTCACTGACAGTCACTGTAGACGGTTGTCGCGGCAAGGAGAACTGGTAATCGTGACTTGAATTAACCGTTTAGGTGCAATAGACTAGCCTGGATTGCTTTTGTCGCAACCAGGCTTCCACACGTGATATTTCCACGGGGATAACAAACCTAGGTTAACACACTTAGTCTCGTGTCGATCACGGTCACTGTAGACGGGTGTCGTGCAGGAGAACTCTGTAAGTGTGAATTAATTAACCATTTACTGTAGGTTTGATAGGCCAGCCTGGATTGCTCTTGCTGCAACCAGGCATCCACACGTGATATTTCCACGGGGATAACAACCTAGGTTAACACGCTTAGTCTTGTGTCGACGACTGTTCACAGGACGGAGTGGCGGTGGAGGACTCTGTGTGGTGTGGTGTCCCGCTCCCTTTCAGGAGGGAGAGGATGGAGACGACGTCTTAACTATGCCATGGTCTAGGGGATACTACTTAAAATGAGGTTTTTGGGTGTGAAGCGATGAACAGTACAACACTGTTTCACTGCCCACCCCCCTAAAGGCTGGCTAACATACACTAATTGAAATACATGTCCCAGTTATGCCTCGCCGGGTGTCTTATCTCTAGTAAAACAAACTTTGGAGTTGGTTGCGTGGGTAAGCCTAACGCAACCCATGACACTCTTGAACTCTGATACCTTTAGGAACCATTCTATTTCTGTAGGTACTGGCCGGAGACGGGACAGCGCATATGCCCAATTGTTTTGTACTCCCGGTATATAAGTTGCTTTGAGGTAAAGTGTTTGTGTTACACAGATACTGAAAAATTTCTCTGACAGTTTTAGAAGGGGCTGGTGATTACAAGTGTTCCCTGAAGAATGCAGTGATGGGTAGGGAAACACCGTGTAACACTGAAGTCCGTTTATTATGGATGAGAGAAATACAAGTGGTGACTCGCGTGTGCCATGCACGGCTCACACAGTCAGACTGAGACTGCCTTGCCATATGGCAGCCTTGGGGCAATGTTGCCACATAACGTGCAGTGTTGCCACGTGATAATATATATAAATGCTACTCGGCACAGTAGCTTATATACAGGGTTGCTACTCGGCACAGTAGCTTATATACAGGGTTGCTACTCGGCACAGTAGCTTATATACAGGGTTGCTACTCGGCACAGTAGCTTATATACAGGGTTGCTACTCGGCACAGTAGCTTATATACAGGGTTGCTACTCGGCACAGTAGCTTATATACAGGGTTGCTACTCGGCACAGTAGCTTATATACAGGGTTGCTACTCGGCACAGTAGCTTATATACAGGGTTGCTACTCGGCACAGTAGCTTATATACAGGGTTGCTACTTTGCACAGTAGCTTATATACATAACCTACATCTCCCTCCCCCCCTCACGCTCATAGTCTTTGTGTTGAGCGGACTTCTTAGTCCTAAGTCGCTCTGAGCGTCGAGGTGCACTGTGGGGCGGATCCTCGTGAGGTGTAGGTGACGCGTCCTCCGTCAGGGGGCCAGCAGCAGGGGGTGGGACTGGCTGGAAGAAGCGGCGGTTCCTCCACCAGACACGGCCGCTCGGCATCCTGACCTTGTAGTCCCGCGACCGGCCGACGCCCATCACTATGCCCACCTTGTCCCAACGTGTCGTCGTCGGGTCCTGGACGCGGACAAGGGCACCAATCTCCAGTGGCTGAAGAGGGCGGGCACGGTCGTCATACCAAGCCTTGGCGTCCTGGGCACGTGAAGCAGTGCGGCGGTCGCAGCTCTCGGCTCTCGTCTGCCACTCCTTCGCAAAGGCCTTGGCGTGTGCAGGAACGCAAGAGCGGAGAGGGTGACCATACAGGATCTGGGCAGGGGAGCGCCCTGTGTGGGTGGGAGCATTACGTAACTCCAGGAGTCCTTTGTTAAACGCCTCACAGTCTATGTTGCCTGAAGGGGCCACCTTGAGGATGAGGTGCTTGACTGTCTTGACCGCAGCCTCAGCATGGCCGTTTGACTGTGGGTAGTGAGGTGTTGACATGATGTGGCGGACTCATCAACGCTCCAGGAATCCTGTGAAGTCCCGGCTGGTGAACTGTGGCCCACCGTCCGTCCGCAGACGTACGGGGACGCCCAGATCATGAAAGAGGTGCCAGAAGTGGCGAATGGTGGCCGCGGACGTCGTGTCCGAGCCACAGATTACCACCACAGGCCAGCCAGAGAGTCGGTCGGCGACAACTAGGAAATGTTTCCCAGCTGTGCTAAAGAAATCAGCCGACACGGACTCGAAGGGCCTGGTGGGTTCATCGTCGCACAAGAGGGGCTCCTGCTGTTGACTGGGCTGCATGATCTGGCACGGCTCACAGGCACGGACTGTATTGACAATATCTGAGTCAATGCCGGGCCATTACACACCCTGCCTTGCGCGGCGCTTGGTGGCCTCTGCTCCACGATGGCTGTCGTGTAAGCAGGCCAGAACGCGATGACGGAGAGCTGCAGGGATGACCACACGAGCACCATACAGGACGAGGTCCCCATCTGCATAGAGGTCCTCACGTATCTTCCAATACGGGCGTAGGGCATTGGGCATTGTGGAGGTCAAAATGGTCGCGAGGGAACCCAGTCCTCACACTCTCCAAGAGCTGATTGTAGGAGGGGTAGTCGCGTGCCGCGGTCCGTAGTTCCTCAAGGGCCAGATCGCTGTCGGGTGGCGACACTGAGGCCTGGGTGCTGGCGAGGGACTGTACGGCCTGCAAGGTGACGATGTTGCTGACGGAGAAACCGGCCTCGGTGCTGAGCATCTCGTCTTCAGGTGTAGGGCGGCTGACTGGGGAGCGGGAGAGGGCATCCGGGATGCACAACTCCTTACCTGCGCGTCAAGCCGCGGTGAAGACGAAGGCCAAAATCTTCTCCTTCAGGCGCTGGAGGCGGGGATTCTCGATGGCGTCCAGCGAATAGTGGTTAAGAATGGGGACCAAGGGCCTGTGGTCTGTGATGAGGTCGAAGTGCTGTAGGCCAATCAAGTAAAACTTGCACTTCGATAAGGCCCATACCACTGCCAGCAGCTCCAGCTCGATGGTAGCGTAACGAGACTCAGCATCGGTGAGGAAGCGAGAGCCACACTGTACGAGCCGGTACTTTCTTCCACCGCGATCCTGGAGAAGGGCGTAACCAACCCCGTACAGGCGCGAGGCGTCTGTCTGGAGGATGGTGGGGAGCGCTGGGTCTAAAGTAGCGAGGATAGGTGGACTTGACAGGACCTCCTTCACCTTATGAAAGGCGAGGTCGTGGTCAGGGGTCCACGTGAACATCCTCTTGGGGCTCATCAGGGGGTGGAGAGGCCCGGCAGCGGCGGAGACGTCAGGAGAAAATTCTGTCAGCTGGTTCACCAGGCCCATGAAAGACCTGAGATCCGTAAGGTTGACAGGTTTCGCAAAGTCCGCTATGGCGCGAACTTTCTCCGGGTCCACAGCAATGCCATCCCTTGAGAGTCGGTAGCCGCAGAAAGACACTGCAGGTGTGGCCAAGACGAACTTCTCGGCATTCAGAGTGATGCCGTGCGTCCTACACCTGGTCAGTACCTCGTCGATGCGGCGAAGGTGCGTCGGGTAGTCCTCATCGTAGAGGAGGACGTTATCCACTACCTTCACGCAGTTGGTCACGCCTTGAAGTGCCATGTCACCACGGAGACAGAAGGCATCCCCCGTAGCAGCGAATCCCATAGGGCCACGGCAGTAGCGGAAGCGTCCGTAAGGCGTGATGAAAGTGGTCAGTGGCTGATCCTCCTTCTTCAGTGGGATCTGCCAGTAACCACAGAGGGCGTCCATCGTCGAGAAGTGCCGTACCTTCGGATCCACACTCCGTATAGCTGCAAAAGGTGTGGGTGAAGGGTGGGCGGGACGGGACACCTGGCTGTTAAGCTTAGACAAGTCGGTAGTAATCCGCACTCCACCGTTAGTCTTAGCCACAGCGACTAGAGGGTGGCACCAAGGGGATGGGTCGTCACCAACTGGTACGATGACATCCTGGGCCACCATGGAATCCAGTTCCTTCTTGACTGAATCCCTGGAGGCGAGAGGAATCAACCGGGGAGTGTGTATGGCAAACGGCTGTGCATCTTCCCGCAGGTGTATCCTCATAGGTGGACCCGCCATAGCCTTCAGTGGCGCGGTCTGTAGGGCCTCCTTCGTCACCAGCACATCCGAGTACTCCCTCAGGAAGTAGGCCCTTGCGGCTGAAGGAGACGTCTCGCTGTGAAGAGGAAGCAGCCGTGACTTGGGTGGAGGCGTAGCGGGAGTGGACGCGGGTTCTGGGCAGCTCTGTGCGGCAGCGCCAGGCGCGTCGCTCGTTGATTCCCGCACCCTGCTGGCGGTGTACCAAGCAGCTGGGATCTGCTCAGGAAAGTCTCTGGGCACCATGTCTAACTCCTTGCAGTGCTCCCACGACAACAAGGGTGTAGCGAGAGTAGGCTACACGTCGATCCATCCCTGACACGACCTGTCGCCGTAGGTGATCTCGGCTTGAAAGGAGCCCACAGCGTCCGTCATCTGGGAACTGTCCGCATTGTAGTACTGCAGCTGCGGCGGTGGTCCCAGGCCGCGTTTGGTGAGGCCCAGTTTCTGGAGGTGCTTCAACCCAATCACCGTAGTATTGGCGCCGGTGTCCGGTATCACCTCGATGTGACCCGACACATCACCGTGTGTGACGGCGACGCGGATAGTAGGGGAAGGGGTAGCCCTGGGGCGTGTGGTCGATTCCACCCTCCTGATGTGATTCCGCTGCTGCTTGGGGCTGCGTGGGCCATCTGAAGGGGGTTGCGTGTGAACCACCCCGAGGGAAGTGCGCTGCTGTCCTCCTCGTCTCGGGCTTTTGGGCTTGGGTTGGCGGCAGCACTTGTCGTAGTGTCCATAGCGACCACAGGCCTGACACTTGCGGCCTCGTGCAGGGCACCTGTCTGTGTTAGACCAGTGGCCCTTACGGCCACATCCACGACACAGTGCGTCGGCGGCTGGGCAAGTCTTGGGGCTGTGCTGCTTTCCACAGCTGCCACAGGAAGCACTAGGCGGAGGCGTGGAAGAACGTGTGGCAGCCTTCACGTTGTTGGCCGCCTTCTTATCCTTCTTGTTTTGTGAGATAGCTCTCACAGCAGGTGGGGCCCATAAGGCAGAGGTGGCGGACTTGGTGGCCTCGTATGACCGACATTCAGTCACTACCACCTGGAGTGTGGAGGAAGCGTCCAGGGAGATGAGTCGCTGCATCAACTCTTCGTGCCTGACACCTGTCAAGATCCCGTGCTTGATCCAGGCTTCCTCACATTCCCGGCTGTGCGCCTTGCAGACGTCGATCTCCTCTGACAAACTCTTCAAGAATACAAAAAAGTCGTCAAAGGATTCGTTCTCCGCCTGCTTGCAGCTGGTGAAGGCACGGTGACGCAAAGCCTCATTGTTCCGACCCTTAACATGCTCCTGTAAAAGGCCGAGCACATCCGTCACTGAAGAGGTAGAATCAAGAGGCACTTGCAACATGTGCTCCAAAATTCTCTGGGTCTCCAGCGACAAACACATACGCAGTTGGATGAGCTGTTTGTTTGGAGGCATGCTGTCACGGTCCACCATCGTGGAGTAATCTGTCCAACGCCGCCTCCACTCACGAAAAAGCTGAAACGTGACGTCTGGTGAGAGAGCGGGTTGGGGTTGAACAGATGCCTTGGGAGCTGTTTGTTTGGAGGCAAGAGTACCTGGAGGACGCTGGTGTGGTGGAGGAGGGAGTGTACTGGCGCCTTGAAGGGCGCTACCTGCGAGTGAGGGAGGGTGGGTTAGCGCCAGGGTCGCCAATAGTGCCTCAAAACGCAACTTTTCCTCCTCTCTTCGTGTCTCCTCCCTCTGAAGTTCCATCTCTCTACGTTGCTCGTCCCGGTCGTCCATCCACCTCAGAATTGTGGCAATGTCCGTCACTGGAGGTGGAGGATGAGAGTCTGCGCCCGGTGGAGGAGAAGGTGGTGGGGAGTCGTGTCTCCCATCTTGACGTTGTCCCTTCTTACCTCCCATCTTAGTGTGTGCGTGGACTGCACTGTTTAGTATATAAAGTGGCGCCTCAACAGCTCAAACCACATATATATGACATAAACAGCGCAGAAATACGCATGTAGTCCACTGTTCTGTCCGTGAGCGAGTGCGTGCGTGCGTGTGTGTGTGTGTGTGTGTTTCAGAGAGCGGAGCGTGGTGGCCGGCGGAGGCGGAGACAAGACCAGTGTCCCCCTGGATGTCGCATGAGAAGGGTGTACGGCTGCGTGCTCCGTGGGTACCACAAAAAAAAACAGGCCAATGCTCAACTCTCAGCTCTAGACACACACTAATACACTGACACTAACACTGCCACTGTCACTAAAACGCACTGTGACGGCCCAACACTGCACATCGCGGCGAAACACAGCGCAACACAACACAACACACTATGAGTCGACGCATCACTGGCAGACGTAACTGTCTTGGCACCGTTCACATACTTTGTAAGTCCACAGATCCTAGCCACTGCGCCATGGTGGTTACAAGTGTTCCCTGAAGAATGCAGTGATGGGTAGGGAAACACCGTGTAATACTGAAGTCCGTTTATTATGGATGAGAGAAATACAAGTGGTGACTCGCGTGTGCCATGCACGACTCACACAGTCAGACTGAGACTGCCTTGCCATATGGCAGCCTCGGGGCAATGTTGCCACATAACGTGCAGTGTTGCCACGTGATAATATATATAAATGCTACTCGGCACAGTAGCTTATATACAGGGTTGCTACTTGGCACAGTAGCTTATATACATAACCTACAGGGGCCAAGACCTTGTTGATCCTTGATGATTGAGACAAAACACTGCCATTTTGTTGTCCATGGCAAACAGGATCATCATATTTTGTAAATTTGGGTTTGCCGACAAAAAGAATAGGACCACTGCTAATTCTTTTATATTTATGTGTTTGTCCCAAAGGAAGTTGCTCCACTTCCCTTGACTGAATTCCCCTTTTGAAGAATGGTATCCCCATCCTATTTTGGACACATCCGTACAAACGACCAAACCTGTTTGAACCCAGGGAGAGGGACCGATTAGATTGTACAACTTTGTCCACCATAACAGATGATTCTTTATCTGAATAGGGAGAGAAGAAGCAACATTTCTGTTTCTGTGATGCAACTTCAAGTTAGTTGCTTCTTCCTTAATTTGCCTAAAAAAACTAGTACTATGGTGGCAAAATTCAACAGACCCAGTAGTTTTTCCCAATCGTGCCAAGAAACCTCTTGCTTTACACAAAAGGCTTCTATTTGGTTTATCACATGTTACCTTTGCTTCTGGTAGACTGACTGACTGCTGATTGGTGTCCCAATGAAGACCAAACCAATCCAGTTTCTGACATGGTAGGAGATTTTATTTGACCTGGTTTATCTTTAATCCTAGGTTTTGAAATAGTACTAGTGTACGTTGGGTCGGCCTTTGACAATCTTCGAAAGAGTTTTCCTCTATCAGCCAATCGTCTAGATAAGCAAAAGTTCTTATGCCCTCCTTCGCATGGATCTCTCTGGGGATGTTTGCCAGTTTTGTAAACACTTTTGGAGCAGTTTTCAAGCCGAATGGCATCACTGTTGATTGATAACTTACATTCCCCACTGCAAACACTAGAAACTGTCTGTACCTGGTAGCAACAGGCATGTGATAATAGGCATCTTCTAGATTCACTTTTGAGATGTAAGCATTGGGTGGAAGTAGATGCCTCAGATGATCGTAAATGAGCACCTTGAATTTTTTTTTTAATGAACTTGTTCAGGATGGCAAGAACTAAAATCCACTTCAATTTGTCACTGCCTTTCTTGGGGACTGGGGACAGGCAAGACCCCCTTTGATTGTTTGTAAGCCCATATGGAAGAAGTCCACCTGTTTTCCCAACCCCCTAGATGACCCAGCTGTCTGTCTTCATTGGGAGGGAGTGGTTGCTGATGTGGTGGAATAAGATCTTCTTCCACTTCTAAACAAATGGCCACTCCTACTACGTCTTGAATTTTTTCCCCCTCTAAAGTTTCCTCTAGGTTGATAACTGAACCTAGCAGCTGGTCTTGTTCCGCTGTTAGACCTTCTTCTTTTTAATTTCCAAAGAGTTTTAGAACTCCTGGGAACAGTAATATGAATAGCTTGCTCAACAGCTGATCTATACTTAACTAATGTTTGTTCATCAAACAAGGCAGGAGAAAGAGGGGAAGAACATAGCAATAAATAAGCACTACCACTTGAATCATTATTAGTGGCTTGCTTCCTTAGCTGGGCTTTTAATTTTAGGGCTTTCAACAACATTTCCAAAAATGATTTGTACAGGGAATATGAAATCCCTTGTACAGCAGCAGCAAAACATCTGTCTACTTCTGAACTGTCCTCGTAGTCCAGCACAAACTTAATCAATAACTGACACATCATGATTGCAGACCAAATATCCGCTGCCAACTTCCTGAATTTGAACTCTTCAAGCAACAGTGCAGAAGCAAGTGGTTTCAAATTTATTTCTTAACTTATGTCGGCATATTTTGGGACGTTGAGACTCGAAAATACGTAATTTTACAAAATTTGGGTATGACTGAGGCAGGTCGTAAGTGCGGGTGGTCGTAAGTCGGGGAGGAGCTGCACACACACACACACACACACACACACACACACACACACACACACACACAGCCCAGTCCCAACCATTGTAAAAATTATCAATAACTTGTAATAAATCAGTGTATTCACTCCCAGTAAACACTGCTCCTTACACTGTCACTATGTTGAAATGAACTGTAGTTTGAGCTTTTCCCCATCTAATTACTATATGTCTTATTTGTGTCACTTATGTTACTTGTATATTATTTGTAATTTGTAACCCATTCCCCAAATATGTAACTGTATATTTTCAGCCTTCTGGCTGCCAAGCTCTTTCAATAAACCATTAATTATTATTATTATTATTATTACATATACAGTAATAATAATAATAAATAATAATAATTAACGGTTTATTGAAAAAATTCTGCAGCCCGAAGGCTGAAAACATACATTGGACATAAATGACTTATTACATACATTGGTGGTTTAACAAAAGCCTTCATTAGAGAAAGGTAAAGGAACATACAGTGAACATACAGATTAATGTAGGTGTTGAACAGCAAACTCGTAGTGTAATAACTCCCTCCCAGATGGTGTTAGGAGGAACTCACGTGGTGTAGTAGTTCCCTCAGATGGTGTTATGAGGGACCTGGCGTGGTGTAGTAATTCCCTCGCAGATGGTGTTATCAGGGGCCTCACGTGGTGTAGTAATTCCCTCACAGATGGTGTTATGAGGGACCTCACGTGGTGTAGTAATTACCTCACAGATGGTGTTATGAGGGACCTCACGTGGTGTAGTAATTACCTCACAGATGGTGTTATGAGGGGCCTCACGTGGTGTAGTTACTCCCTCACAGATGATGTTATGAGGGACATCACATGGTGTAGTAATTCCCTCACAGATGGTGTGATGAGGGACTTGACGTGGTGTAGTAATTCCCTCACATATGGTGTTATGAGCGACATGTGGTGTAGTAATTCCCTCACAGATGGTGTTATATGAGTGAGGTGTGGTCTTAGGCCTTCCTATCGTAGACGGATTAACACATCGCTGGTTGTTGTTGGGTCTCACGGGCCGTTATCACTGGGCACCTGGGACCTCACTGTGTGAAGGTTAACTTGGGTACGACTGTTACTGTTGAGTTGTTCTCACTGACTTAAGCACTGTTCACCACTGTTCACCTCAGTTTAACACTGGTTCCGTTCCTTTCCTAAGTGAAATTGTAACTTCTGGCGAGAAAATGTTGATATTCCCGTGGGGGGGAGGGTTCAGGGGAGGGGGTTGGTGTATAAATATATATATATATATATACAGTGACCCCTCGGTTAACGAACTCAATCCGTTCCAGAAGGTCGTTCGTTAACCGAAAAGTTCGTTAACCGAAACCATTGTTTCAATGGGTTTTTGGGTAATTGGTTCCAGCTCACCGAAAATTTCCTAAATTCAACAAAAATGGTAGAAAAGTTCACTTACTTTGAGGTGTATTTGTAGAAGGCTCCTGGATGATGATGATGATGATGATGATGATGGGATTTAGAATGGGGGTGGAGGAGAAGGAAGAAGAGAAGGCATTGGGGTGGAAGAGAAGTCACCCCATGGCGCCATTTCACCCATAAAATTTTAGCTCTCTTGGTGTAATTCAAGATTATTTTCTTTAAATCAACACTGCACTGCATTATATATTGTCAATATGTAAAATATATTTCAAAATGACCAATAATTTGCTTGGAAACACAGAAAAAAAGCATTTAGTTGAAGAGAGTCTCAAGCAAGATGTTACCTCCAGTGAAAACAGAGAGACTAACGCCTGTTTGCTGTGTTAAGAGGCTGGATGCCGCGCATTAAACTAGTCACTTTACCTTCAATTATGTTCAATAATTGTTAAAATGACTAAAAAATTTAATATTAAACTTTTAAAATTATTGAATAGTATAAACTTCTTGATATTTACTAAAATAGTCAGGAATTTAAGCCCTAGAACCGATTAATGTATTGGCGGACTGATACTAAAGCTGGTTGCCTGGTCAGTGCAAGCGAAAACATGTTGAGGTCGGTTCGTAAGAAATTCGTTAACCGAATTTTTGTTCGTTAACCGAATTGAAGATCCTTATGGAAGGCAGTTCGTTAACCGAAATTTTGTTAACCGAGGCGTTCGTTAAACGAGGGGTCACTGTATATATATATATATATATATATATATATATATATTTATATATATATATATATTTATATATATATATATATACATATATATATATGTATGTATGTATGTATATATATATATTTATGTATATATATATGTGTATATATGTATATATATATATATATATATATATATATATATATATATATATATATATATATATATATTGTCTTCATTTACACGGTCAATTGAACCCATGGAGGTCCGTGTAAAACGAGAAACGCGTAAACGAAATAACAGAACATATGTGATTAATTGAAATAGAGACTGGGCCGACCCCCAAACTCCACTTTTTCAGACACAATACCTACGTTGTAGTAAAAATAACTTCTTAATTTTATGATGGTATGCACACACAATTAATAATTAAGAGAAATATCAATAATATTAGGTTTTTTAACACTTACATTAGTAGAAAAGCTGGCTGGGCACACGGGGATGGGGGGGTTGGTTCCGAGGCAGAGGGCAAATTATTGGCCCTCACCTGTATCACTTGTATCACTATCCACCACAGAGGCTTGCAGGGCCTCTTTGTCAAACCCCTCAAAGTCCATATAAGTCCATATCCTCACTATCATTATCACTATCACTGACTTGGGCCGGCTGTGGTGGGTGACGAGTGAAGAACTCAGTAATGTTTTGACCACTGGGCGACCTTGTGCTCACGCCGCTCTCCGCGTAAAAGGGTACACACACCGCGGAAAGTGAGCATTCCGGTTTCGGCAGGGTACCGCGTAAACGTGGAAACGCGTAAAGCGAGGGTTGACTGTAGTGGCAGTTTAAACATTGTTCTGCAAGTATGGTATGCACATAGATAATGTCTTTTGACTTAAGAACATTTTCAACTTAAAAAAAATGTAGGAACAGAACTCGTACGAAACCTGGGGGTTGCCCGAATGTATATCAACCTGAAATGAGTTAATTTCTTCAGCCTTTCCCATATGAAAATGGATGAAACATGTCTTTTAACAAATTTATTTATTTATATATTATTTTACAAGTGATTTAATTTGAAAGAGTAAGGATTAACTATTCAGAATATACTGCATATACCTTTTTATGTTTATTACTAGCAATAACATATCAAATGATAAAAATTTTTAAATACGTATTTTATTTTTGCATCACCCACCTTGTTTTTTATTTGGCTTTCAGTTACTGCTAATCATGTTTCATCATACCCAGCGGGTTAAAGTGGTAAATATGACAAGGAGAGATGGTTAGTAGGGTGTGTCATAGGAGGGAAGATCAGCTAAAACTAATGGCCCATCACGTTTTTGGTAGATTTTAGTGTATATAAACAGAAAATAATTTCAGTTTCAATATTTTGCAACCTTTTGCTAGGTAAATTTTAGCGTGAAATTTATCGAAAATCTAACGTACAGCTGCATTAGTGCATTACAATTAAATAGTGAACATTGCTTTCTGACTTCATTCTTTAACAACCCAACTAACAATATTTTTTTCTGTTTCAGATTCTGATGCATTTATAAGTTGATAATATTTGCGATGGCTGCTTGTGTCAGGACGAGGAACCAAAAATCCAGCCATCTCAGCCACTATCTTGGGTCTGGGAGAGAGCTCCTGAAGTCGGAGTTGCCTACATTGAGAGATGCTTTGAGATACGGTGTTTTAATCAGGCAAATCAGTGAAAAGAACCAAAGAACTTACACAAACAAAGACATTGCCAGTGATATGACCAAAGCTGTCTTGGCACAGTACACTCTGGCTAACGCTCAGTTCAAGTCTCCAGTCATAACAAGTCAGAAGAAGATTAGTGAGAGACTGCTAGCCAGTTGGGAAAAGGCAAGAGATATCTCTCTTGGGAGAGGAAAACTTGCAGTTAAGGACAGCATTGCCAAGCAACTGGACCAGTTATTTGACATAATTACTTGCAAGTGCCCAATTGTTCTCTGTCCTGAGTTTGGATGCGATCGTGACTGTAAATCCGAGGCCCACATCTCCTGTATTTGCAAGCGTGAACTGAAGATTCCTGTGATCGAACTGGCATTTGTCAAAGCACAGAGAGAGAAGACTGGCAGTATAGGGGCTCTCATGATTTCTAGCCAAGATATTCCGGAGTCCAAGAGACAGGAGGCTGCCACAGAGAGACAGAAGAGGAGAAGAGTTGCCGAGGAAAAGAGACTTGAGAAGGCCCAGGGTGAGGTAAAAAAGGCCGATGATTGGAGTCAAGCTGATTCAGAGTTTAATGACTTCCCCATGGCTGATCCGAGTGCTGACCAGGAGAATGGTGACTTTGTCCCTAACCCAGAAAATAATGATCCCAAACCTTCCAGGCATAAGATTCCAAATAGGAAAGATATCCCGAGCATAGCTCTGACCAGCATGCGACACCACACTGGTCTCAGAGAAACTGCAGAGATAGCAACAGCTGCCTGGATTGACGGTGGTTTGATAACACCTGATGATGTTCACCTGGTGGTAGATCATAACAAAGTAAGGAGAGCTCAGGAGAAACTTGTCAGTAACCTAGAAGAGGAGTTTGATAAGGGGATAAGAGAAAATGGAATCAATTGTTTGTTCTTTGATGGGAGAAGGGATGACACTAAAGTGTTCATGAAAGTTGGAGATTCTGACAAGTTGTTCCCTGCCATGGTGAAGGAGGAACACTACTCCTGCTGCAGTGAACCAGGAGGGAAGTATTTGTGGCATTTCACTCCAGAGAAAGATGACATCAGGAAATCAGCTGAGATAGTGGCATATAACATTGTGAACTGGCTCAGAGAGAGAAATGTAGACCAGACCCTGCAGGCCATTGGAGGGGACAACACCAACACGAACACAGGGTGGCAAGGGGGGGTCATACAGTGGATAGAGCGGAAGATTGGGAGGAAGCTGGTCTGGATTGTTTGTGACCTCCACACCAACGAGTTGCCACTCAGACATCTGATCCAGGAGCTGGATGGCAAGACTCTTTCAAACAACAGATGGTCTGGTCCTCTTGGCAAGATGCTGGACTCTGCCACTGAGTTAGAAATAAATCCGAGCTTTGAAAAAATCACAGTTGGCCCGCCACTCGTTGAGCTTGCACATACTGTCATTGACGACCTGAGTACTGACCAGTACTATGGTTACATGATTTGCAGTGCCATCAAAACTGGGGTCATGCCTGATAGACTTGCTTACCTGCAGATAGGTCCAGTCTCACATTCTAGGTGGCTCACAACGGTTCTCAGGTTCTGCAGAATTTGGGTCGCTCATCATAAACTGAAAGGGAACCAGCTTCACAACCTGAGACTTATTGTCCAATTCATCGTGAGTGTCTACTTGCCAAATTGGTTCAACACCAAGGTCAAGTCATCGTTCTCCGAAGGTCCGAGGCATGTTCTCTTCCAGCTTGAGCTCCTGAGGAGTCAGCCAAGGAAGGTTGTTCAGATTGTGGAGCAGACTGTGACGAGATCTTCCTGGCATGCTCATCCCGAGGCAGTTCTGCAGACAATGCTCTGCAGTAAGGATGAGGAGGAGAGAAGAGTGGCAGTCAAAAAGATCTTGGATATGAGACTTATGAGAGGATCTGGGCATGACGAATCAGTTGGTGACGATTCCTTCAGGGTCAGGAAGACTCCTGAAGTCAATCTAGGTGCCAAGACCCTCACTGATCTCATAGATCTGGATAACATCCAGGCTGGCAGTGAGCCCCCTCTTACCTGCAGCCTCACCAATGTTCAAGTCAGAGCTTTCCTGGACAACCCCATGCATGTCCCTCGCACACCCAGAGTATAAAGCGTTGTGTACAGCAAGTGAGCGAGGTCAGCAGTCACGTGTACAGCCAGGAGAGGAGGGAAGGCTACATCCGAGCTCAGGTGGTCAGCAGGGAGGTGATGAGTAGAAACAGAAGCAAGAAAGACATGTTCTCTATGGTGTGCAGCAACACCGGGTCGTAGTAGTAAAACCGGTTTTTGTATTTGATGATTTTGTTTTCTAAAGGAATATTAAATTTAATAAATGTGTCAAGATCATTCGTTTCACTATTCTGGATCATTTTCATCCTAATAAATTAACCTGATATATTTACTTTACTTTAAATAAGCTATTTAGTGGTGTTGGTAAAAGGGTGGGAATACTGAATTTTCATAAGATTTCAAGTTAAAATTTACCTAGCAAAAATGAAAACTTTTCAAATCTGAAGATATCACATGATTCTGCACATAGAACTACATCATTAATACCATGGGCCGATTTTTCAAACTCAAAAAAAAAAAATTCGCCTCCGTATGACACACCCTAATGGTTAGTCTTAAGATCAACCTCCAGTTGCCAGTTAGTATCCTCGATATCTTAAAAGGGTTTGTGCAATAACAAGAGCTGCCTGGTAAGGGCATCAAGCTAGAAATTAATTTCTGTATTTGTGTGATATTTTATCACCTTAATATTTTATTATCTAGCATTATCTTGAATTTTTTCAGGTGACTGTATTTAACCTCAAGTCTGCAGACCCATTCCTACACATCCGTGCCAAATACTGTTCACCCACACAATCCCAAGCTTCTTCTACCAGAGGTTCCCCAACTCACTCCCGAGCCACACCCAGCAGGGTGACACTTTCTGGAGATCCCTCTCCAGGGAATTCATCATCTGAAGGCACACCACCTCCTCCACAGGAACCTCATGTGCCACCTTCTCTACCTGCTGTGTCTTCCATGCCTGCCACAGTATCAAATACAATTACAGACAGTTCCATAAAAGACAAAAACAGCTCCATTCCCAAAGAGGAATATTCTGCTGTTACTGTAAAGGAAAGTTCAATGACCAAATCTGATTCAAGAAATGCATCATTTATTCCTTGTTCTATCAATGGAACTGCTAAAGATGCTTCATATGCATTAGCTCAAGATATGCCTACAGCCACTACATCATCTTCCCAGTCACAATCCAATTCTGTAAAAACTTCCAGCCCAACTACTATGTCAAGGCCAATAGTTAACTCATCCACATTTTGCATCGAAGATCATAATTTAGTTGATCCTTTGCCATCAATCATTCAGACATCACATTCAAAATCCCCCTCTACCTCCTCAACTTCTTCCTCTTCTTCTTCAGAATCTTCTTCCTCTTCAGATTCTTCATCCTGTTCCCTGAAAGTGACTCCACCACCAACTCCCTCCACTTTCTCTACTCCAGCGTGTGCGACATCTGCACCACTTGATTTATCATTAACAACAAATGGTAGTAGTACTACACTTGGCACTCCTTTACCAACCGATTCCATTGACCATGAAGAATTGTAGGCATTGACCTAAAAGGGAATGAAATTGCCATGACTCAACTCAATTTCCTCATAGTTTGGGTATCATGAACATAACAAATTTTTTAGATTAATACCACACAAGGAGTCAGCTTACATGGAATGGGAATCCCATTTAAGTTCTATTGGCTTCTAATTACAAATACTGTAATCCATATTTTTATTAGTCCCAAAATGTGAAATAAATGTGTCATATGGCACAATATATATATGCCAAATATGTGATAATTAATGTATGTAGATACACTGAAGGAACTGTACTGATATGACAGAGTATACAGTGTGGAAAGTGGAAAGTAAGATAAGAGGAAACAGGGTGCTCTGTCCAAATCCTAAAAGGACTATCACTTTTAATATTACTGATTTGTGTGTATGTTAAGTGAAGGGATCTGCTTGCTGAGGTTTAGGCCTGCAAGCACTCACTTTTAATGTTATAAAATCATTCCACACAACACACACAAAAGCAGGTGCTCCTCTATGACCAAGAGGATTTGTATTGTAAATTATATACAAGTTACACAAAGGCATTATTTGATAATGAAATTGTCAACTTTATGTCTTTAATATATTTAATTTGATGTTGCATCATCTATGGGATGATTCAGCAATAATATAATAGTCTGTAAAACTGAATAATAATATTTTAATTTTTAGAGTAAATTATTATGCTATTTCTTGATATCACTTGATGAATATTAGATTCAAGAAAATGTACTGAATTACTGTACTTAACTTAGTACAGCATCTCCATATACAGTATAGTCATATATACACTTGAGGTATGTACTTACAATATAATAAATATTAAACTTGTTTACATATTGTGCTGGTCATTGTGTTGGTTTCAATAGAGATATGAATGATTATGAACTTTGCCTATAATCAACCATCCTATATTTCGGTACTGTACACCCATAAATTAGAATTTTGTAATTTAGAATTTATCATTACCTGATATTGACTGCATAGCTGCAGATGCCCTGCATGTAGTCACCTCTGGCACTGTGATAATACTGCTACCAAGATCCTCACATTGATGCTCACCAAGACTCAGTTGCAAAACTTAATTAAGAACTATTGAGCTCTGCCAGCATCAAATACTAAATATTGTTTCTAGAAAACTAATATTGCTTATTGCTCATTAGAGTTATGGTGGTGAAAAGGACTTAGGTTTAAAAAATTTGGAGTATATGTGACTAAGATCAGCAAAGATGGGTTCTTAATTCGTTTTCAGTAAGGTGCCATTTTCCCTTGCACAACAGAGATGCATAATTATTAATGCATGTGTCCAGTCAAGAGTTGTGTTGTGTTGGTAAGTCTGTGCAGGTCCAATTTCATGGCCCTTTATTTTGACAAACATAAAGAGACAGCTTTTAAATACATGGTATAGATGATTTTCTATTAATCCAGATGAGGGCCTGTAGTTTTGTGAGACATTTAACTTTTTTGAAGGTTTTGGACAAGATTGTCAAAAGAGCAGGACTCTTGTATAGGCTTTCTTGCTATGTTTTTTTTTTTAATCTAACTATTATGCATGATACCAATCTATATAGCTCTTTATCAACAATCATGCCAGCACTGTAGGTGCTTGTATCCTTCCATTTAAGGATATAAATGGCAAGTAAGATACTTCTATCCATTATAAACTTTTAATGATTATTATGGAATAACTTATTTAATGGGAGACTTAGTTTGTATTACAAATGAACTTTTATTAGCCAGTACAGTATTTGCTTACTGCAATAGTACATCAAGCACGCAACTTATGTGTATAAGAGATATCCTCAATGATATTTACATTTGAGAATGTATAGGACATCTTAAAGAATTATGCTAATTGAACTGTATATCTGAAATGATGTCTGCTTTATATTTACTACCGAGGTGTCAAATGCATGGTTGCTAAATATTTTGCCATAGACCTGTTATTCAACTATGGGAAGTCTTTTTGTGTGACGTAATATATTTTCGTAAGACCCAGACACTTATTGTTTGGTTTCTTTTAAAAAATAATTTTTACATTTTCTAATAATCACAGGCAAAGTTACAAATATGTTAACTCCAGTGATTATTGATACAGATAGGGATAGTTATTAAATTATTATTTTTAATACAGTGTGAAGAAGGGCCATGTAAAGTCAATTAAATACACACAAATCTTTGGAAACATGAGGCTACTTAGAACAAGTACTGTTTTGTCTTTAATCCCAGTCATTATTTACCAAGAGTATTTGATCATGCATCTGGACTATAATCCAGAATTACATTATGTACCAGTAGCTTCACATATAGCTACCCAATTACTGTACCCATCATCTGAAAATTGTCAGAATATCTCTGTGGATTTTGGCATCATATTCAATCATCACAATTTTATTACAGAAACAATTACAGTATTTAGTACTAGATCATTTGTGGTCAGCTGTATCAATGTACTGAGTAACCTTTTCATGTAGATTATCACAGAGCAAAAAAATTTTCATAACCAGTTCACTGTGTCACCTGTATCATGTATCAAACATTTTAAAGATAATGACAATAAATAAAACTTGGGATGTCACTTTTGTAAGGTTATAATTTAAACGATATTTTCAAACAAAATCAGACATCAGTGTCAGATTATCTTTGATGTAAATACTGGTTATTGTAAGATGGATTTTATGAATAAAATTAATAGAATTACATATTTTCTGCTTGTTAAAAAAAACTGCAAATATGGGTAGTATGTATAATAAATACAGTAGTAAGAAAGTGATCTTTATGCTGTATACATTGTGAAAAAAATCAAATTTTATACTACTACTATACTTAATCTTTCAATTTCAAAACCATATCAATCTCAAGTAAAGATATTTAAAAAATACTATAAATTATTAGAAATGTACCTATGTGGGTTGAAAGGAGCCGAGAAATTAAATAATCCTGCCCAGTCTTACAGACATCCGCACTTTGCATAAATTAGTACAGTCCATTCCTTGGGAACAAGCTTGAGAATTGATTCAGAGGAGGTAAGAGAAGTCCCAAGTGACATGGTCAGAATTAAAAAAAAAAAGGCTTGCCATATCCCTCACAACAAATATGAGTTAATATAAATCAATATTAATGCAGCAATACAACTGGTATATTTATTGTTATGGTATAGTTATCATGTTATCATGATTATATTTGTTGTTTATTACAGTATTATTACCACTAATATTATTTTTATCTGTAATTATTTTTTAAATCCATATTTGAAAAATTTGAGCTTAGACTTTTTAATCAGGTCTCTTTTCTACTGAATGTTAATACCATGAGCATTTCTAGTTTTGGTTTGGTCAATCCTTCAAGATGAGGATTCTCATAAGAACCTTGTTGCCCAGTGCATTCTAATTTTTTTAATTTTAGGAAGGGCTTAACATAAATCATGTTAATGACCGGTACCGTACTCAATACCTGAATTATAAAATATGTTAAGGCTACCAGAGTAAGGGTTGTTTTTTGTCTTATGTAATATATACATATACTAGCTCAAAATTCAGAAAACTTGTAGATAAAAATTTGTGATTAGAAAAAGAAATGTTTCTAAAATACACATTCAGTATATCAGAGGAAAGGAGGTTTTATAGCTGACTCATACTTGTTCTATCAAAGAATACTGTATAAAATGACATGACTAACATTTGTACACATCTCATGAAGAATGGTTGTGATTTAAGTATACTGTATATACTTATTACATTACCAGAATTTCTATACTGTGTCTACCACTTGAAATACAACGGAAATAGATCATTCCTAACATTCCATTTATTATCAGTACAATAATTCTACTCGAAAGTGCCAATAGTAGATAGCTGTTAAACCTTTTATTTGAAACTTCATGATGGGTTATGATGCATCTTGCAAGCATCTTATAAATAATGAATGTGTTTGCATCAAAGTATTGTATTTTGTGTATACAGGTAATATATATACAGTCAATCCTCATATTACGCGGTTAATGTAACCCGGAGGGTACCGCGGAAAGTGAGAAACGCGTAAAGTGAATAACATAACATATGGGATTAATTGAAATGGAGTCCGGGCCGATCCCCAAACTCCACTTTTTGACGACACACAACTATGTTGTAGTAAAAATATTATCTTAACTTTATGATGGCATGCACACACAATTAATAATTAAGAGAAATATCAATAATATTAGGTTTTTTAACACTTACGTTAGTAGAAAAGATGGCTGGGCACACGGGGATGGGCAGTTGGTTCCGAGGCAGAGGGCAGATTATTGGCCCTCGCCTGTATCACTTGTATCAATTGTATCACTATCCACCACAGAGGCTTGCAGGGCCTCTTTGTCAAACCCCCCAAAGTTCATATAAGTCCATATCCTCACTATAATTATCACTATCACTGACTTGGGCCGGCTGTAGTGGGTGGCGGGTGAAGAACTGGTGATGTTTTGATGACTGGGCGACCTTGTGCGCACCATTTTCGCGCCTCTTACACAACATGGCAGATGGCGGGAGGTTTGGATCCAAAAATGGCGCGGCTTGCCAGCCACTCTCCGCGTAATGGGGTTCACGACCGCGGAATGTGAGCATGTTAGGTTCTGGCAAGGCACCGCGTTAACGGTGAAACGCGGAATGCGGGACCGCGTAATATGAGGATTGACTGTATATATATATATATATATATATATATATATATATATATATATATATATATATATATATATATATATATATATATATATATACACTGCTGGCCTTGGTAGCCTTTGGAAGGGTTTCTTCACCCATTGATATTTTCATTGGCCAATCATAATGTAGCTCACTTGGTCATCTGGCACACATTCTCACACCTCACACAGTTTTTGAAAGAGGTCCATCTTTTAATTACAATACTTTAATTTCCCAACTCCATTGACCACTACCCTAAAGTTTCATATGTTATCCACATTCTGCAGTCAGTTTCACATATTTTTATTGAATTTATGTATAGATTATTTGAAAAACAAAATTAACAGAAATCAATGTAAGCTGTATTTGAATTTTAATATCTATTTTCTGTTTTTTGCGCATGTACAATTCTGCAGTATGACTTAAGTTTAGTTAAGACAGAAAAAGGATATAATTCTGCTTTGGTTAATCTGAAAGGAACTGCATCATTGGAATGCTGACCAGTATGTGTGTAATGGATTAGAAGGATAAAATTAGTCCTGAGATTTATTAAAATTGAGTAATATACCGTAGACATGATGGTTGGGAATTCTTATGGTTGTTAGTATGATGTGTATGTTTGGGACTAATAATGTTCCATACACATTAAGAGACTAATACTTGGTTATGAATGTACAGGATAAAACTTAAAAAAAATAAATCAGATTAAAGAAGGGAAATGTGTATGTAGTGATGTGAGCTTTATATGCTGTTATTTTGTACAGTTTAATTGTGCCATGAATTTTTACATTTACATATACAACAAAATATTCTTCTGTGTTTTATAATTGTATATTGCACAAACTGTTTTCCTCCCATTGGATTTCTCCTGACCCAAATAATTCTGATCATCTTTTCAATTCCATGTTATTTATTTTAGCCAAATAAATTTAAATTAAAACAATTATTTTTTTATTTCTGAACATATGGAGTTCTCTGAAAATTGTATTATAAAATTTTTTTCTAAGCTCAATATCAGGGGTAGATCCAGGGGAGGGTCCTCCCCCCTCCCCTTTCATCAGAAAATTCCCCTTTTGATATTCCTGGATCTGCCCCTGAATATTCTTAAAATCCCTAGCAAATGTGCATCCAGTGTAACAAGAGTAGGAACGTAATGAACTATCAGAAACCCTCAAAATTTAGTTTTACAAAAGTATGGATGAATTAAACTTCCCCATTGATTGTTAATCGGCATATGTAAGTTTTATATTAAAAAGGGCATCACCTTTGCATGAATAATTACAGATCAGTGAATTTGACCAGCATAATAATAATAGTACAGTAGTACCCCGATTTGCGCGATGATTTACGTGATTTACGTGGTCAATTGAACCCACAGGGTACCGCCGAAAGTGAAAACTGAAAACCACGTAAAGTGAACAACAGAACATATGGGATTAATTCCAATAGAGACTGGCCCGACCCCCAAACTCCACTTTTTCCGACACAATACCTATGTTGTAGTAAAAATAACATCTAAATTTTATGATGGTATGCTCACACAATTAATATTTAAGAGAAATACGGTAGCCAGGTTAATGTCCATTCAAATAATGGACTTAAATCTCCCCGCCCCTACTTCCCAGCTCACTAGCTCCTACCTCTCTGAGAAATGTTTGGGTGAAACCACTAGATTTTAACGTTTAGTAATAAATAATACCTCAGACTAAAGTTAGGATAATATAATTGATATTTCTGGATTCCTTGCAGGTCAGGGAATATTTTGAATGTAAACTTCATATATTTTGCCCAAAAGATAAAATATTTGCTTTGTGTAAACCAAATTATTAAATTAGATCTAAAATTTGTATGTCTAATGCAAAATCCATGATGTTTATATTCAAAATGATCATCATATTGTAAGAATTCCAGCAATGTAGATTATAGTCAGGCCGAGTAATTTGTATGAATTTTATGAGCTAAAACAAATATCTTCAGGTAATAAAAAAAAAAAATATTCTTCACGACACTATCTGTCAATCAAAGTACCCCACCTTGCCTCCCCCTCTCCTCACACTCACGCCAGCTGGGTCGGTCGGTCCCAACCCTCCCCCCACCCCCCACCTACCAGAGAAATGTTTGGATGAAAAAACTAGATTTTAACTTTTAGTAATAAATAATACCTCAGACTAAAGTTAGGATAATATAATTGACATTTTTGGATTCCTTGCAGGTCAGGGAATATTTTGAATGTAAACTTCATATATTTTGCCCAAAAGATAAAATATTTGCTTTGTGTAAACCAAATTATTACATTAGATCTAAAATTCGTATGTCTAATGCAAAATCCATGATGTTTATATTCAAAATGATTATCTTATTGTAAGAATTCCAGCAATGTAAATAATATTCTGGCCGGGTAATTTGAATGAATTTCATGAGCTAAAACAAATATGCAAAATCCATGATGTTTATATTCAAAATGATCATCATATTGTAAGAATTCCAGCAATGTAATTATATTCTTGCAGGGTAATTTGTATGAATTTTATGAGCTAAATGAAAAAAAAATAAAAAAAAAAATTCTACTTCACCGTGTATATGAGAAGATGCACCGTGGAAAGTGGCAGTCCGGTTTTGGCAAGGTACCGTGTAAATGAATTGCGGAAAGTGAAACCGTGTAAAGGAGGGGTAATACTGTAGTTATAACAATAGCTGGTGTTTTGTTTCTCAAAAGTGCCAGTTCTTCTAAATAATTCACTACCGCTCGAAACACTACAAAATAATAAACTTGAGAATAAAAGAGAAATACTGGGCTACAATAAAATATCACAGTACAGTACTACAATGTGAAAAATAGCTACTGTACCATATTAGAGAGTACAACACACAATGTCATTAGACCATCTACATTGTAACAACTTTGTGAAGGAATGCCAGCAAGGGCTTATGCCCAAACACAGATCCTGGCACTTGATTCTAATACAAGAGGTCCCCGGGTTACATACATCCGACTTGCATACAGCTGCCAACATGAATAAGATCCCCAAAAAGATACTTTAAATTTACATTACTGTACAGTATAGTATTTACCTGAAGATTTATTTTTTACTCTCATTTACAAAATTTTGTCATTCTATTTCTTCTTTTCTGTAAAATTAAGTGATTTTAGATGTATAGTATATAAGGATTTAGGCTTTGATATACCCAGGTACTAGGGATTCTAAACATAGTTCTGTAAGTACGGTAAGCACATAAGGTTATGTGGTTCGACTTAAGTACATACAGGTATTGACAATACAGTCAACCCTCACTTTACGTGGTTAATGTAACCCGCAGGGTCCCGCGGAAAGTGAGGAACGCTTAAAGTGAATAACATAACATATGGGATTAATTGAAATAGAGTCCGGGCCGACCCCCAAACTCCACTTTTTGACGACACACAACTATGTTGAAGTAAAAATTTTATCTTAACTTTATGATGGTATGAAAAAACAAGTAATATAGAAGAGGTTAGGTTAGGAAAAATAAAGGTTAGGTGGAACACTTACGTTAGTAGAAGAGATGGGTCGGCGTACGGGGATGGAGGCTGGTTCCGAGGCAGAGGGCAGGCTACTGGCCCTCAGGTTAATCACCATTACTAGGTGCATCACCATCACTGTCACTTAAAATTGTCAGGGCTTCCCTGACAAATCCCTCAAAGTCATCTTCACTGTCACTATCACTGGCTTCGGCTGGCTGTGGTGGGTTGCGGGCAAAGAAATCTGTTATGCTTTGCTGACGGCTGGTGTTGATGTTGTCGTGATGCACCTTGATGTAGGGCTCCATAGTCTGCAACAGCTGGGTAGTGAAGACTTCATACCTGTTTGCGTCAGGGTCGTCGGAAAGGAGGAGCTTGGCTTTCTCGAGACACTCGATGGCACCCCTAACATTACTATGGGATAAGTGTTGTTTTTCTTGGGGTGACGCACCACCTGCCTCTTCACTGACGTCATCACCGTCATGTACCATCTCCTCAGTAGTCACATCAGGTTCCATTATCACCTCCATGATGTCGTCGTTGGTGGTCTCGGAGAAGCCTGGAACTGTAACACTCTGCGCAGCTTCTCTGGCAAGGTCCACTACTACTGCAACAGTCTGAACCTCACCAGTCACAGATTGACTCCTCCTCTCACTCTCACCTGGTATTCCATGCAACACATGTCTCCATGCGTGACGAATTGTAGCAATAGACAGCTGATCCCATGCCTCCACCAAGAAGTCCACAGCTTTCTTGATGTTAAATACTCTCCAGAATTGTTTGAACAGTATTTTTTGATGTGCCAACTGTTGATCCTCATCTTCTTCGCTCTTGCTATCGGTGGTGGTGTCACTCAGGTTACGCAACTCTTCCCTGGTATTGGTGGAGTCGTTCAGGAGCTTGAATTTTTTCGTAGAGAATGCAGTTCTTACATTACAGATTAACTCTTGGTCCATGGGCTGTAATATAGACGTAGTGTTGGGAGGAAGGAAGACCACTTTTACGTTGGGGTGACGATCTAACAATAGGGGCGAGTGTCCTGGTGCGTTGTCCAGCAGCAACAAAATCTTGAATGGCACATTCTGTCGCTCACAGAATTTCTTTACATCAGGAACAAAACAGTCATCAAACCAGGAGAGGGACAGTGTAGAGAACATCCACGCCTTACGTGCGGGCAGCCAGTGGACATTTAGCTTGGTCATGTCCATGGTTTTGTAGGCGTGCGGCTTGTGTGCTGTATGGATCACCGATAACTTGAGCTTACAGGTACCTGAGGCATTGGTGGTAAACAGGACGGTGATGCGTTCCTTCTGCATCTTCCGGCCCCGAATCTTGCTGGCATTCTTTACAACGAAGGACTTGGAAGGTAGCTTTTCCAGAAAAGATCAGATTCGTCCATGTTAAACACCTGGTCGTCGGTGTACTGTCCTTCCTCCATAATCTCACGTAAAAACGGAGGAAATTCCCTAGCCGCAGCACGGTCAGCACTCGCTTCTTCACCACCAATGTTTATATTGGCGATCTTGTTCCGGATCTTAAACCTCTGTAACCACCCAGAGGAAACATTAAAGGGTTTGGGCTCTGTAATTCCCATCTTTCGTGCCACTGCAATGTACAGTTCACGTGCGTGCTCCTTAACAGAGCGCGTGTCGACCGCCATGTTCCGTCGCGCCTGACGCACCAAGTACCTCACAAGTAATTTTTCTGTCTTGAGAAGCACCTGGTTGTGAAAATACTTGATCATAGAAGCACCTGTAGACTTTGTGATCTTCATGTGCTCCTTTATCTTGGCTGCATCCTTCTTTATTGTTCGAATCATAGATTCATTCACACCATGCTGGCGCGCCAAATCAACCTGCCTTGTTCCTTTCTCCAACTTTTGGATGATGGTATACTTCACCTCGTAGCTTAAGGAACGTCGTGTCTTCTTTGGCTTAGTGCCGTTGGGTCCAGGTAAGGAAAGGTTTCTCTCTGGGGGCGGTGGTCCAGCGGAAGCCATTTTACAGAACAATGGATACACTTTTACACGGTCTGGTCTGGAGGAATGAAACTGGCGCGGCGGCTAGGTCAAGCGTCGTCTTTCCTCCCTCCCTCCCTCCCCCGGGTGGACACGTCATAATACTTTAAGCCAATTACAGCTAGCCTCAGATGGGGGTAGGGATGCATGGCCAATTACAGTCGGATACGTCATATGACGTCAGTGATAAAGCAACAAAGACACACACTGCGTAACCTTACCGCGCGGCTTACCCAGGCTGAGGGAGGAGGGAGGGAGGGAGAGGCGAGAGCACAGGCAGGCAGGCGGGTGGGGCGAATCTAAAAATAGTGTCGCGCCGGACACTCTCCGAGTAATGGGGTTCACGCAGGTTCACGCACCGCGTAATATGAGCACGTTAGTTTCTGGCAGGGCACCGCGTTAACGTGGAAATGCGGAATGTGGGACCGCGTAAAGCGAGGGTTGACTGTATACTGTACCGGTATCTTGATTATCCCAAAACATAACAATGTATAGGTTACTTGGGACCAGAGACATCTTGTAATGTTTTTTAGTTAAATGAAGGTCATTTTAAAAAAATATAATATTTCACAAACCACCAAATAAAATACTGCATGATAATTAAAAACTAATATATAATACTGTGGTATATGTATACAGTAACTAAAATAAAACTATGTAACAAATATATATATTTATTTACATAATTTTTGCCACTTATCAGCTTATTTACCATTTGGGCGCTCTATCTACTGTTAGTACATAAGGCAATCAGAGACAGGGAAACCTGTGATGTTTGGTAGGCCCACAATGGATAACACCCTTCACACGTGTGTCCGAGACTAAGCTTGACCCCTTGACATACCCATTACCACTGTGCCAACAACACCCTTGGTGAATAATTCAGTATTTTCTCAATTTAACGAACTAATTTGAGCCACCCCTTTCCCTTAAATAAAAATTTCCGCTAAATTGAATTTCCGTTATTGTCGCTTGATTTTTCAAACTAGTTCGCTAAATTGATCGTGATTCCATTAAATTCTGCGCCAAATGCGCCGTTTGGCGCGTGGGGTCTGTTTACATCTACTTGGTCTGTGTCCTGCTACCTCTCGGTCTACATCTCAGTCAACTAACTACTGTACTGTGGCTTACCTTACATGATTCATGATCAGTTGCACCAACTTATATCTACACCATGATATTTTTGTTGTGTTCATATTGTGTTCATATTAACTATACTGAATTATTTTAAATGTACAAATAACAGTAACAAAAATCAGATGAAGTGGTTTTGCATGAGTTGTAGATACATCCTAATTTTGTTTTTGTTATATTGGCTTTTTTACCTTGGCTGTTCGGCTAATTTCCAGTAGTGTGTCTTAGTGTGGGAGGAAACGACATAGGTAAGGATAGGAGTGAGGAACTTTTCAAGAGGTATTGGGAGGCGCTGGGGAAGATTAGAGATAGGGGAGGGATCCCGATAGTATGTGGTGTCTTGCTTAGAAGAGGGGTTGGTCGTGAATGGCTGTCCAGGGCAATTGCTATAAATTGCCGACTGGAAAAACATTGTACAAACAATGGTTGGGCATTCATTGATAACTGGCAACAATTCTATGGCAACGACTACCTGTACCGAAACTTGGATGAATCTAGCGAGCAAAAAATTTTTATCAGAGTACCACCTTTTTCACAAGGACAGGGAAGGTAGGAAGGGGGGAGGGGTCGCACTCTTCGTCAAGGATACATTAAAATGTTGTATTAATAATTCAATAAAGGGTGAAATAGGAACCGAGTCTGTGTGGGTAGAAATCACGGAAGGAAGAGAAAAACTAATTATGGGAGTGATTTACAGTCCCCCAAGTCTTGGCAAAGAAGCAGCTCAGCCCATATGGCAGGAAATGAGTAGGGCAGCAAAATATAACAACCTATGCATTATGGGGGATTTCAACTTCAGAAATATTGACTGGGACAACATTGTGGGAGACTATGAATCTGAAGACTTCCTAGATGCAGTACAGGACAATTTTTTGAAACAACTAATTACAGAACCTACTAGAGGTGACAATATATTAGACCTAGTATTAACAAATAAAGACAATATTATCAGAGATATCACAGTAGGGGAAGAACTAGGTAACAGTGATCACAGAGAAATCAGGTTCACCCTAAATTGGGAAACGAAAAACAATGACAATAAGGTCAGAGTCCCAAACTTTCGGTTGGCAGATTATCAGGGGTTAAGAAGGTACCTAGGTGAGGTCACCTGGGAACAGTCACGTCACTTCCCAGTAGGAAGGGGTGAGGTCATAGATGACACAACAATTGATCATGACTATAATATATTCACTAGTATACGACATAAAGCACAAGAACAAAATATACCATACAGAAAAGTTAGGTCAAATAAGAATGAGCCAAGGTGGATGACCAGAAAACTTAAACATGACATAGGAATAAAGAAAGGAATATATAAGAAATTAAAGGGAGGGAAGGAGCAGCTCAGAAACAGGTTTAATGAACTATCTAGGAATGTTAAGAAAAATGTAAGGAAAGCAAAGAGAGACTATGAAATCAAAATAGCAAGAGAATCCAAGGCGAATCCCAAGGGATTTTTCTAGGTAAATAGGACATAGGTCAAGGACTTTAGCAAAACATTTGAAAGAGTACCGCATCAGAGGCTTCTGAGAAAAATTAAGGCTCATGGTATCGAGGGGAAAGTTTTAAATTGGATAAAATCATGGCTCACCGATAGAACGCAGAGGGTCAGCGTAGATGGTGTTAAATCTGAGTGGGGCCACGTAACCAGTGGGGTTCCCCAGGGGTCAGTACTAGGCCCACTCTTGTTCATAATCTACATAAACGATCTAGATACTGGGATCAGCAGTGACATAAGCAAGTTTGTGGATGACACCAAACTAGGGCGGCAAATTAATTCAGGGCAGGATGCAAATGCATTACAGGAGGATCTAAATAAACTGCAGGGATGGTCTGAAAAATGGCAAATGAAATTCAACACCAGCAAGTGCAGCATACTTAATATTGGAAGAACAAATACTTATAATGTATACAGCCTTAACAACATCAACCTAGAGAAGTCGACTTGTGAAAGAGACCTAGCGGTACTTGTAAGCCCGGACCTACGGCCGAGAAAACAGTGCTTTAATGTTCGAAATAAGGCAAACAGAGTATTGGGTTTTATATCTAGAAGTGTAAGTAACAAGAGTGCAGAGGTCTTATTGCAACTATATCCTGCTCTAGTCAGGCTGCACCTCGATTATGCGGCTCAGTTCTGGTGCCCCTATTATAGAATGGATATAAATTCACTAGAGTCGGTGCAGCGAAGAATGACAAAATGATTCTGGGACTTAGAAACCTTCCATATCAGGATAGGTTAAGGAAACTTAACTTGCATTCCCTAGAAAGACGAAGAGTGCAGGGAGATATGATAGAAGTATTTAAGTGGGTGAAAGGAATCAATAAAGGGGATATAGATAAAGTTCTTATAATATCCGAGCAGGATAGGACTCGGAGCAACGGATTCAAGTTGGATAAGTTTAGGTTTAGGAGGGAGATAGGAAGAAACTGGTTCATATATAGGGTGGTGGACGAGTGGAACAAGCTTAGCAACTTTGTAGTAAGTGCGGGAACTCTGGAAAGTTTCAAAAGGAGGCTAGATAGATTCATGGATGATAGAGAGTGGTAGTAACTTTCATAAGAACATAAGAACATAAGAAAGTGGGATACTGCAGGAGGCCTACTGGCCCATACAGGGCAGATCCCTTTCACACCCATCCCAGCACTTCCATGTGCCTATCCAACTTCGTCTTGAAGCTCCCTAGCGTCCCCAATCCTACTATAGCACTCGGTAGCCTATTCCACAAATCCACAACTCTATTACCAAACCAGTGCTTGCCTATATCCTTTCTGAATCGGAATTTATCTAATTTAAAGCCATTTGTTCTAGTTATTTCATTATTGCTGAGCTTCAGAACATCTTCCATTTTACCCTTGTTAATCCCACTCACCCACTTGTACACCTCTATCATATCTCCCCTAACTCTACGCCTCTCTAATGAATGCAAGCCTAAGCTTTTCAGTCTTTCTTCATATGTAAGGTTTCTAATATTATGGATCATTTTTGTCATTCTTCTTTGTACTCTCTCCAAAGAATCTATGTCCATTCTATAATAAGGACACCAGAACTGAACCGCATAATCCATATGTGGCCTCACTAATGCTAGGTAAAGTTTCAAGATAACGTCAGCAGTTCTGTTACTCACAGACCTAGATATGAACCCTAGAATCCTGTTTGCCTTGTTGCGAACGCTAATACATTGTTTTCTAGGTTTCAAGTCGTTGTTAACAAATACACCTAGATATTTTTCACAAACTGAGTTTTCTATTTCCGTGTTACCTAGTTTATACATAAAGTTTGCATTCGTCTTCCCTATCTGTAGTACCTTGCATTTATCAGTATTAAAATTCATTTGCCAGTCTACTGACCACTCATGTAAGGTATCTAGATCTCTTTGAAGGTGTTCAAAGTCACTGTCTGAATTTATCACTCTCCCCATTTTGGTATCATCTGCAAATTTACTAATCCTACTAGTTATGTCTAAATCAAGATCATTAATGAATATAACAAACAGCAGAGGGCCCAATACAGATCCCTGAGGAACTCCGCTTTTGACCGCACCCCAGTCTGACTTTAATCCATTTATGCTGACTCTTTGTTTCCTACCAGTTAACCATGACCTAATCCATTTTAATAATGATCCACCTATTCCATGTGCTTCTACCTTCCTTATCAATCTCTCATGAGGGACTCTATCGAATGCTTTACTGAAATCTAAATAAATTATATCATATGACTTATCATTATCTACCGCTTCATATACTTCTGAGAAAAAGCTAAGCAAATTTGTGAGACAAGAGCGTCCCTGGGTGAACCCGTGCTGAGAAGAATGAATTAAGTTGAATGTTTCAAGGTGGCTTCTGATTTTTGTAGCAATAATTGACTCTAGCAACTTGCCTATGATTGACGTGAGACTTTTGTAGCTGCCATGCACAGGCCAACCGGCCTATTGCAGACTCCTTATTTTCTTATGTTTCTTTTAGGCTGTTTTTCTTTTCAGATTTCTTGCATGTGTTTATTTGATATTGTTAAAAGTTATTGGTTTTGTGTTTATGTTTAGTAGTAGCTGTAATATTTTATTTGTCTTGATTTCATTTTGTTTAGAATGTATTGACAACTGCTGCAATTTATATTTTTATAGATGTTTCTTGTCTTTGTTTTTGTTATTTTGACATCTGTTTATTTTTATTTTTTTACGAATTTTAGTATAAGAAATAAAATTTAAATTCAATATTTATGAAAGTGCATTTTTTAAACCTACCGAAAATTAGAGATAAGTTAACTAATAAGAAATTTATAACAATATAAATACATATACAAGTCTAAATTGAAAGTTTATATATATATATATATATATATATATATATATATATATATATATATATATATATATATATATATATATATATATATATATATATACAGTACATATTTTTATTATTTTTTTTTAATCCCACAGGGAAAAGGGAAACAATGGAGCACCTTAGCTTTCGTCTTTATTCAAGACATCTTCAGAGGCAACTGAATTACATGGACAGACAGTGGCTTAAGTACCCAGGGTGACCTTACTAAACATGAGGTCAGGTCATAATCATGACATCCACTAATCAACATACCATCACCACCAGACACGCAAAGGAGCTTAAGAGAAAGGGCGACGTGAATAGTCAAGTTAAGTCAGGTAAAAAATATGGGACCCACTAATCATCTACCCTACATCTAACTCCAATGCTTTAAAAGTATTTTAACCTTGGGCCACTGACAAATAAATTTGTGTAACAATGTACCCACAGAGGGCGACCTCACCTTACCCAGAGACCTGACGTTTGAGAATGACCTGATAACGAGATCTGAGGTTGACGAGTTCCACAACAGCTTAAATAATGAGTTACTTAATGCACAAAGGAAAAACATAACATGCAGAAAACTCAGATCAAACAACAATGACCCTAAATGGATAAATAATTATATAAAGAATATTAATGGACAAAGAAAGGCTATAGGTAGGAGAATAAATCGTGGTGAAGTTTACATCCGAGATTATTATAAAGTATTTGAGGGTAGGGTTAAGACCGAGATGAGAAAAGCAAAGAGAAATAATGAACTAAAGGTAGCAAGGGAGGCGAAGTCAAACCCCAAGGGATTCTATCAAATGTATCAAACTAAAACACGAGAAAAGGTTGGACCAATACAGTCAGATACCGGCGAGCTAACTGATAACTGGTAGGAAGGGGTGAGGTCATAGATGACACAACAATTGATCATGACACAACAATTGATCATGACTATAATATATTCACTAATATACTACATAAAGTACAAGAACAAAATATACCATACAGAAAAATTAGGTCAAATAAGAATGAGCCAAGGTGGATGACCAGAAAACTTAAACATGACATAGGAATAAAGAAAGGAATATATAAGAAATTAAAGGGAGGGAAGGAGCAGCTCAGAAATAGGTATAATGAACTATCTAGGAATGTTAAGAAAAACGTAAGGAAAGCAAAGAGAGACTATGAAATCAAAATAGCAAGAGAATCCAAGGCGAATCCCAAGGGATTTTTCCAGGTATATGGAACAAAGGTCAAGGACAAAGTTGGGCCTTTAAAGTCAGGGAGGGGAGAAGTGATAAATGGCAGTGAAGAAATAAGCAAAGCATTGAACAGCTACTTCTTATCAGTTTTCACAGAGGAAATTCGAGATGAAATTCCACCTGTGGAACTGATATTTAAGGGAAAGGAAGAAGAGAAATTAAAGAATATCACTATCAGAAAAGAGGATGTTCTTATGAAGATAAATAAACTAAAGAAGACAAAATCCCCAGGGCCGGATGAAATTTTCCCTCGAGTCTTGAAAGAGTGTAGGGAACAGATTAGCGGACCCCATGTAAACTTATTTACAAAATCATTAGACACTGGAGTTGTGCCACACTTGTGGAAACAGGCAAATGTAGTACCCATATTCAAAAAGGGAGAAAGAGCATCAGCGTCACATTACCGGCCGATCAGTTTGACGTCAGTAGTGGGGAAATTTCTTGAATCAATTATAGCAGATAACATCCGATCTCATTTAGAGAAAAGCAAATTAATCTATGAGTCTCAACATGGGTTAACAAAGGGAAAATCTTGTCTAACAAATCTGCTGACATTTTTTAGGAAAATCTTCGAGGTAGTAGATAATGACGAAAATTACGATGTTATTTACTTAGACCTTAGTAAAGCATTTGACAGAATACCGCATCAGAGGCTTCTGTGAAAAATTAAGGCTCGTGGTATCGAGGGGAAAGTTTTAAATTGGATAAAATCATGGCTCACCGATAGAACGCAGAGGGTCAGCGGAGATGGTGTTAAATCTGAGTGGGGTCGTGTAACCATTGGGGTTCCCCAGGGGTCAGTACTAGGCCCACTCTTGTTCATAATCTACATAAACGATCTAGATACTGGGATCAGCAGTGACATAAGCAAGTTTGCGGATGACACCAAAATAGGGCTGCAGATTAATTCAGGGCAGGATGCAAATGCATTACAGGAGGATCTAAATAAACTGCAGGGATGGTCTGAAAAATGGCAAATGAAATTCAACACCAGCAAGTGCAGCATACTTAATATTGGAAGAACAAATACTTATAATGTATACAGCCTTAACAACATCAACCTAGAGAAGTCGACTTGTGAAAGAGACCTAGCGGTACTTGTAAGCCCGGACCTACGGCCTAGAAAACAGTGCGTTAATGTTCGAAATAAGGCAAACAGAGTATTAGGTTTTATATCTAGAAGTGTAAGTAATAAGAGTGCAGAGGTCTTATTGCAACTATATCTTGCGCTAGTCAGGCTGCACCTCGATTATGTGGTTCAGTTCTGGTGCCCTTATTGTAGAATGGATATCAATTCACTAGAGTGGGTTCAGAGAAGAATGACGAAAATGATTCCGGGACTTAGAAACCTTCCATATCAGGATAGGTTAAAGAAACTAAACTTGCATTCGCTAGAAAGACGAAGAGTGCGGGGAGATATGATAGAAGTATCCAAATGGGTGAAAGGAATCAATAAAGGTGATATAGATAAAGTTCTCATAATATCCGAGCAGGATAGGACTCGGAACAACGGATTCAAGTTGGATAAGGTTAGGTATAGGAGGGAGATAGGAAGGAAATGGTTTACAAATAGGGTGGTGGACGAGTGGAACAAGCTTAGCAACTTTGTAGTAAGTGCTGGAACGCTGGAAAGTTTCAAAGGGAGGCTGGATAGATTGATGGATGATAGAGAGTGGTAGTAACTCTCGACAGGAGCTGCCATGCACAGGCCAACCAACCTATTGCAGACTCCTTATTTTCTTATGTTCTACTATTTTTCAACAGTTTTCACAACCGAAAATTTATACATGATACCCGGGGCACCGGCTCTATATAGAGATAGTGAAGAAAATAAATTAAGCAAGATAGCAGTGACTAGTAATCGATGTTAGTAAACAAATAGACAAACTAAAGCCTAATAAGTCACCAGGTCCCGATGGTACATTTGCCAGAGTATCAAAGGAATGTAGGGAAGAGCTGAGTATGCCCTTAGCAAACTTGTTTAACATATCCTTAAAAACGGGTGTAGTGCCAGAATCCTGGAGGACAGCGAATGTAATACTGATTTTCAAGAAGGGAGATAGATCACTATCCTTTAACTACCGTCCAACCAGTTTAACATTAATTGTAGGCAATTTAATGAAAGCAATCATTTCAAGCTCTATTTGAAATCACCTGGAGAAGCACAAGTTGATCAATGATTCCCAACATGGCTTCACAAGTGGGCGTTCATGTCTTACTAATCTATTAACACTCTTTTCATCTGTTTTCGAATCGGTGGACGAGGGGCACAATTATGATGTGGTATATCTCGACTTTAGCAAAGCCTTCGACAGAGCTACCCACGAAAGACTAATAAGAAAAGTAGAGGCTCATGGCATTAAAGGAGATATTCTAAAATGGATTAGACCGTGGTTAAAGGACAGGAAACAGCGAGTGAGCATTAACCGCACTAAATCCGATTGGACCAACGTCACTAGTGGAGTTCCCCAAGGCTCAGTACTTGGACCATTATTATTTATTATATACATAAACGACATAGATATCGGCGTAGACAGCAACACAAGTAAATTTGATGACGACACTAAAGTAGGGCGTGTGATTAAATCTGACGAGGGTTCTGCAAAACTTCAGGACACTAAAGTAGGGCGTGTGATTAAATCTGACGAGGGTTCTGCAAAACTTCAGGAAGATCTAAAAAAAATTTTCGAATGGTTTGAAAAATGGCAGATGAAATTCAATGTGGACAAATGTAAAGTACTCAGTATAGGAAATGTAAACAGGGAAACCAGATACTAGATGAACAACGATGTTATTGAGAAATCTGACTGCGAGAAAGATTTAGAAGTAGTGATAAGTAGGAATCTTAAGCCAAGTAAACAATGTGTATTTGCTCGAAGCATGGCTAATAAAGTACTTGGGTTCATACAAAGGAGTGTTAGTTACAAGACTAGCGAGGTCATCCTAAAACTTTATCTTGCGCTTGTGAGACCTCACTTGGATTAAGCTATTCATTTCTGGTCACCGTATTGCAGAATGAATATAGAATCCTTGGAAAGAATTCAGAGGAGAATGACAAGGCTAATCCCGGGCATTAGGAACCTTGAGTACAGAGACAGGTTAAAGCATCTTAATTTGCACTCCCTTGAGAGACGTAGAGTGAGGGGCGATATGATAGAGGTGTATAAATGGAAGTCGGGGCTGAAGAAAGGGGACATTACAAAGGTACTCAAAGTATCCTACCTGGAGCGAACTCGTAACAATGGTTTTAAATTAGACAAATTCAGATTTAGGCCCGAAATAGGTTAATATTGGTTTGGAAATAGAGTAGTGTACGAGTGGAACAAGTGACCAAATATCATCATTAACTCGAATACGCTGGATAGCTTCAAACATAGGTTGGATGTAAATGGGACTGCCCAGTATGGGTCAACAGGGCCCGTTGCAGTTTCCTCCATTCTTATGTTCTTATGTTTTTATGTTATTATTATCAGTTTTGTACTGACCATCACTAAGGTTTATAGATTTCAATTCCCTAATCAAACTAGCTTCAACCAGAAGTCTTTCTGTGACACATGATTTGCACACTTCTAAGCTGTTTTCCCAATCCATGGGATGATTAAATTATTGTTCCTAATATGAACGAACAGTGCTCTGTTTGACGAGAGTTACTGGTCTAAACTGAGTGATCCAAATTTGTTCATAAACTTATCATCTTATGATCTTCAGACAAATGAGAAACTTGTGCTTGGTTGTGGTAGGAAGTTTTCTATCACTCAACGGTTCGTTAATCCACTTACTATTACTAAAGGTATAATCAACCTGGAAAAGAATAAGTCGATAGATGTTACAAATGAAGATATTTTCATAGCTAAAGGATGTATACATAGTGTTTTACGTAAGAAAATTGTTTCAAACATTCCAAAAAGATTTGAAACAGCCTTGATTAGCTTGAAAAGAAATGTGAATATCCATATTGCTAAGGCTGATAAGTCCAATGCTTTTGTAATTTTGGATAAAAGCGACAATAATGATATGATGAATTCATTACTAAGTGATGAAAGCACTTATTGTGAGCCTACAAAAGATCCCCGGGAAAATATTAATAAGTTATCTAATTCCAAAATGAAGGTGTTATTGAAAAAGAAACCCGATCTCATCAAACAGCTCTCTCAAATCAATCCCACTTGACCGTATATGTATGGATTGATCAAAACACATAAGCTTAACACTCCATTACGTCCTATCGTGAGTTCTGTGGGTTCTGTTACGCACAAATTATCCAAGTGGTTGATTCGGATGCTATCCCCCTCTTACAGGCCAAATATCTAATTCACATATACACAACAGCAGTGATTTAATTGATAAATTCAAGAAACACAATGAACCATGTGAATTAATAAGTTTTGATGAAATTCACTTTTCACTAGAGTACCAGCGAAAGACTAACTTACATTTCTTAAAGTTAAATTGCAACTGTTAGATTTGAGTAGTGAACATGATACTTTTCTCATTTTGATAGAGTTATGCGTTACTGACAATGTGTTTAGAGCAAATGGGACGTTTTACAAGCAAATATTTGGCATGCGCATGGGTAATTGTCTTTCTGCTCCTTTATCCTGTATTTATTTGGATTTTTTGAGGCTAGATTACTACCCAATATAGGGGACTTTATTCCTCCATGGTACAGATATGTAGATGATGTTCTTTGTCTTTGGCCTAGAAACAGTGACCCACTGGAATTTTAGACAAGCTTAATGATCTTGTAGGTTTTCGTGATATAATGTTGTCTAGCACTCAGGATGGATGGAAACTCTAAGGTGGTGGTTTTCTTATATAATCTAAGTTATATGGTAGACAGTCTGGTGCTGGAGATGCCGTGTGGTGAGGAGCTGCTCAGTAGACACGTTCGGTGAGTAGCGTGTTGAAGGAGGTAGATGTGCAGGAGCTTCGTTAGGGAAGATGTTGCCTGTTGCTGGCCTCCAGGTTGAATGAGAACGGGACAGCGAGGAGCTTGCTTGGAGGAGGTGTTGCGTGTTCAGGAACCGAGAGCAGAATGAGAGAGCTGGTTGGTGAGGACGCTCAGAGAAGGACAGCTGGTGGGTCGCCATGCTCGCCGGCGGGAGCGAGGACCGCCAGGCAGGCGGAGGAGAAGCGAGGGCCGCCAGGCAGCGCCGGAGGAGGAGGTGTTGCATGTTCAAGAAGAGAAGCCAGAATGAATCTTAATGGAGAGACAGACCTTATATACCCAGCAGCCGTGAGTCATCTATGAGTCATGGTGGGAAAACCCGAGAAAGTCGCCGGTCTTTGGTTCCGTTGCTAGGATACTGCGGCATCTGGTGACGCCGCTCGTTTGGTTGCTAGGGAAGACGTCGCAGGTGGCCTGCAGCTACGCAGTTGTAGGGGAGACGTCCACTACAATACTCCCCCTTCCCCCCAGGCGGTGTAGGAGACTTGTTGTCTGTAGAGTTGCTTAGCACATGTGAGGCAGAACGGGTGGTGCATGCCTCATGTGAGACAACGGCGATGGCGTAAATGAGCCGGTCGCTGAATACAACTGTCTATATACACACTATCTGTGGGAGAAGGGAGAAAAAGGTGTGTGGAGGCGATGAATGTTGTGCTTCCCTCACGGCAGGTACTGAGTCGTCAGATGCGCCTGCTGGGGTGTGTGGGCCTGGGTCAGGAGCAGGGGCTGCGTCAGCAGAAGCGGATAAGGGCTCGTGACAGCAGCTGGGTCCACGACAGCAGCAGGGTGCAGGACATTAGCAGGGAGTACCTGAGGGAGAAAAGAGGGGTGTGTGGGTCCGCACTCAGGAACAGAGGCCGCTTCAGGGGCGGCAGGGATTACTGCTGGGCCGGGGTCGGCGTCTGAGGCAGGACGGGTGTGCTGGGGTCGTCAGGATGTGGTGCTTGGGGCAGGAAGAGGAGCTGGTGTCTGCTTAAGAGTAGCAGAGCTGCTTCTGTGTGGATAAGCCAGTCTTCCATGCTGCTTGAAGACTGGGAGCGTGATCAGTGTCTCCTCCATCCTGTGTGAGTGCGAATCTCCGGGGGTCACCATTTGTAGGGTTTCGTGATATTATGTTGTCTAGCACTCAGGATGGATGGAAACTCTAAGGTGGTGGTTTTCTTATATAATATAAGTTATATGGTAGACAGTCTGGTGCTGGAGATGCCATGTGGTGAGGAACTGCTCAGTAGACACGTTCAGTGAGTAGCGTGTTGAAGGAGGTAGATGTGCAGGAGTTTCGTTAGGGAAGATGTTGCCTGTTGCTGGCCTCCAGGTTGAATGAGAACGGGACAGCGAGGAGCTTGCTTGGAGGAGGTGTTGCGTGTTCAGGAACCGAGAGCAGAATGAGAGAGCTGGTTGGTGAGGACGCTCAGAGAAGGACAGCTGGTGGGTCACCATGCTCGCCGGCGGGAGCGAGGACCGCCAGGCAGGCAGAGGAGAAGCGAGGGCCGCCAGGCAGCGCTGGAGGAGGAGGTGTTGCGTGTTCAAGAAGAGAGGCCAGAATGAATCTCAATGGAGAGACAGACCTTATATACCCAGCAGCCGTGAGTCATCTATGAGTCATGGTGGGAAAACCCGAGAAAGTCGCCGGTCTTTGGTTCCGTTGCTAGGATACTGCGGCATCTGGTGACGCCGCTCGTTTGGTTGCTAGGGAAGACGTCGCAGGTGGTCTGCAGCTACGCAGTTGTAGGGGAGACGTCCACTACAATCTTGTCCCTAGTATTACATTCAAAATTAAAAGAGAAATAAATGGATCCCTTCCATTTCTTGATATGCTTATCATTAGAAATGGTCATAACTATAAATTTAAGGTGTACAGAAAGGCTACACAGGTAGACAGTTTCATACATTTTTTTATCGAGTCACCTGGAATCTACCAAAATGTCAGTTTTTCTGCTATGTTTTTGAGATGTTTGCGTATTTGTGACGCTGGATATATTGATAAGAACGTAAGAATGGAGGAAACTGCAGCGGGCCTATTGGCCCATACTGGGCAGTCCCGTTTACACCCAACCCCTATTGCTCATATGAGCATCCAACCTATGTTTGAAGCAATTCAGCGTATTCGAGTTAATGATGATATTTGGTAACTTGTTCCATTCATCCACTACTCTGTTTCCAGACCAGTGTTTACCTATTTCACGCCTAAATCTAAATTTGTCTAATTTAAAACCATTGAAAGAACTGAAACACATAAAGTCCATTGCACAAAAACTTGGGTACCCTTCATTGTTTTAAAAGGGCTAAAAAAAATTTTTCATTCTACTCAAACCAGGCAAATTCCTACATTTAAGAATATTTTGACTCTGCCTTATCGCAATGAATTTGTCCCGTTAGTTCAGTCACTTAAATTATTAAATATTAATGTTGTTTTTAAGTAGGACTCTACTATTACCAATGTATTAATCAAGAATAACCCAACCTTGAATGTAAATGGAAGTGTTTATTGCATTCCGTGTAGTAACTGTAATGGAAATTATGTAGGACAGACTGGGAAAGCATTGCAACTCCGAATTCAACAGCACAAGTACAATATCAGAACAGCATCTGAAAGCAGTGCACTGTTCGTTCATGTTAGGAACGATAATTATCATCCTATGGATTGGGAAAACAGCTTAGGAGTGTACAAATCATTATGTGTCAAAGAAAGATTTCTGGTTGAAGCTAGTTTGATTAGGGAATTGAATTCTATAAACCTTATTGGTGGTCAGTACAAAACTGATAATATGTCACACAAATTTATTTGTCAGTGGCCCAAGGTTAAAAATGCTTTTAAAGCATTGGAGTTAAATGTCGCCTTTTCTCTTGAGCTCTTTTGCGTGTCTGGTGGTTGTTAGGTTCTGAATAATAAGTTCTATATACAGGAGAGAACACAAACACCTGTATAGTTTTGTAGGTTCGGTTTACTGGATAAGAGTATGTACACAAAGGGGAGCAGCGGTCTCCCCGGCTACACTCCTGCTGGTCAACTGCTATAGGCGACGTATGGCAAGTGATACATTAGCAGCTTCCATACGTCGCCAGGCACATTAATTAAGCATGTGGGATATGGTAATAACATTGCCACACGCTGCTAGCTAGGCTGAATAAATAATACATAAATGGAGCACATACATAATATACATACATGACATATAATCCAGCATACATAATATACATACACCTCCCTCCCCCCTATACGCTCATAGCAAAGTCTTGAGCGGACCTTTTCTTTTGGATCCGTTCTGAGCGTCGAGGGACTTCATCACTGGGAAGGGTATGGGACTCAACACTGGTGGCGGGGCCAGCAGAAGGCATTGTTACGGGTCGGAGAAAACGGCGGTTCCTCCACCACACACGACCACTGGGTAACCGCACCTGGTAGTCCCGTGACCTGCCGAGACCCATGACTACGCCTACTTTGTCCCAACGTAGGGAGGTCGGGTCCTGAACACGGACTTGGGTGCCGACACTCAACCTGGGGAGAGAACGGGCGTGGTCATTGTAGCGGGCGACGACGTCCTGAACACGTTCGGCGGCTCGGCGATCACAATCCTCTGTCTTGGCCTGCCACTCCTTGGAGAAGGATTGAGGGTGAGCAGGGACACAAGAACGAAGGGGGCGTCCATACAAAACCTGGGCAAGGGAGCGTCCGGTGTAGTTAGGTGTGTTGCGGAGTTCAAGAAGACCCCTGTCGAAGGCCTCGCAGTCAATGTTCCCAGAAGGGGCCACCTTAAGGATGAGGTGCTTCAGGGATTTGACAGCAGCCTCAGCGTGGCCGTTGGACTGCGGGTAATGGGGCGATGACAACACATGCCGGACTCCCCATCGGTCAAGGAACACAGCAAAGTCTCGGCTTGTGAACTGAGGCCCTCCGTCGGTTCGCAGGCGTACAGGAACGCCCACGTCACGGAAGTAGTGGCGGAACTTGCTGATGGTGGCGGCAGACGTCGTGTCATTACCGCACTTGATGACAACCGGCCAACCAGAGAGACGGTCGACGATAACGAGGAAGGACTTTCCTGACACACAGAAAAAGTCGGCCGACACAGACTCAAAGGGGCGGGTGGGGTTGTCGTCACTCATAAAGGGTTCCTGCTGCTGGCTGGGTTGTAATACTTGGCAGGGCTCACACGCACGGACAACATTGGAGATGTCGGAGTTGATGCCGGGCCAGAACACAGTCTGTCGTGCACGTCGTTTGGTGACCTCAGCTCCACGGTGACTGTCGTGAAGGCGGGCCAAGGCGTGGGGACGTGATGCAGCAGGGACAACTACACGTGCTCCGTACAGAACAAGGTCTCCGTCGCAGTAGAGTTCATCGCGGAGTTTCCAATACGGGAGCAGGGTGTTGTGAAGATCGTAGCGGTTGCTAGGAAATCCATTCCTCACACACTCGACAAGTCGGACGTAGGAAGGGTCATCTCGGGCCGCTGTTCGAAGGTCCTCCATTGCCTTGTCGTCATCTGGTGACAGGTCCGAACGAAGGGATTGGACGGCATGGAGAGTGACCACAGTCCTGACGGAAAGAGCGAGGTCGGCGTCGAGTACATGGTCTTCTGGAGTAGGGCGGCTGACAGGAGAGCAGGATAAGGCATCAGGGATGCAGAGCTCCTTACCAGCACGCCACACTGCAGTGAAGATGTACGCCGAGAGCTTCTCTTTCAGACGCTGGAGGCGAGGGTTCTCAACGGCGTCTAGCGTGTAGTGGTTGAGGATCGGGACAAGCGGGCGATGGTCGGTCACTAGGTGAAAGTGTTGCAGGCCTATGAGGTAAAACCTGCACTTGGACATCGCCCAAACCACAGCCAACAGCTCCAACTCAATAGTGGCGTAGCGCGTTTCAGTGTCAGAGAGGAAACGCGAGCCACACTGGACGAGCCGGAACTGCCCTCCACCATGATCCTGCAGTAGGGCGTATCCCACGCCATACAAGCGTGAGGCATCTGTCTGCAGAACTGTCGGCAAGGCTGGGTCAAACGTGGCGAGGACAGGTGGACGAGACAGGGCCTGTTTCACTTGCTGGAAGGCCTTGTCGTGGTCGGGGGTCCACAGGAATGTCCTCTTGGGGCTCATCAGGGGGCGAAGTGGTTGAGCAGCTGCGGAGATGTCCGACGAAAACTCTGCTAACTGGTTGACGAGACCGATGAAGGACCTCAAGTCGGTCAGGTTAGCAGGGGTGGGAAAATCCGTAATGGCGCGGACCTTTTCCGGGTCAGCTGCGATACCATTCCCTGAGAGGGTGTACCCACAAAAGTCAACTGAAGAGCTGGCCAGAACAAACTTGTCGGCATTTAGGGTAGTGCCGTGCTTCCGGCACCTGTTGAGTACCTCGTAGATACGGCAGAGGTGATCCATATAATCCTCGTCGTACACGAGTATGTCGTCGACCACTTTCACGCAGTTTGCCAGACCTTGTAGAGCCATATCACCTCGAAGACAGAAAGCGTCTCCTATAGCGGCGAATCCCATGGGGCCACGGCAATAACTGTAACGTCCATGCGGGGTGATGAAAGTTGTGAGTGGTCGGTCTTCTTCGGCAAGCTCTATCTGCCAGTATCCACACAGGGCGTCCATCGTCGTGAAGAAGCGCACCTTCGGGTTCACGCTGCGTATGGCTGCAAAGGGCGTGGGAGAAGGGTGCGCAGGACGAGACACCTGGTTGTTGAGCTTGGAAAGGTCAGTGGTGATCCGAACACCACCTTTAGGTTTTGCGACGACAACCATCGGGTGACACCATGGAGACGGGTCATCGCCGGTTGGTACAATAATTTCTTGGGCGACCATGGAGTCCAGCTCGTTTTTGACCGCCTCGCGGAAGGCCAGGGGAACCAGTCGAGGGGTGTAAATAGCGAATGGCTTCGCGTCGTCCCTCAGGTGGATCCTCATGGGGGGGCCTGCCATCTTCTTGAGAGGCTTGGATTCCAGAGCGGACTTGGTCACCAGAACGTCGCTGAATTCCTTCAGGAAGTACTTCCGAGCATCCGAAGGAGAGGTGTCACTGGCAAGAGGCAGGGGTAGGGCGGCAGCAGGGTCGTTGCTGCTCCCTTTTTGCACCCTGTTGGCGTGTTTTACCTCAAGAATAGGTTTGGGGAAGTCCTGGGAGATGATGGCCAACTCCTGACAATGTCTGTAGGACAGCAAAGGAGTCTGGACACCGTTATGCAGATCAATCCAGGCTTGACACGACCTGTTGCCAAAGGTGACTTGTGCTTGGAGTGAACCCAGGGCCGGGGTCATCTGTGAACCATCTGCCATAAAGCGGAGATCCTTGGGGGGCGGTCCTAGATCACTTGGAGAGAGCCCCAAGCATTGCAAATGCTGGGGACCGATGACTGTAGCATCAGCGCCGGTGTCGGGCAACATCTGAAGACGGGATGAAGCACTGCGGTAGGTCACAATGACACTGATGTACTGGGGGACTTTGGTCCTGGGACGCTGGGGGGAGCACACATTCCTAATGTGGCTCGAGCGTTGTCAAGAGTCGTCGTACCTCTGATTGGAAGACTGTGGGCGGCCCTCTCTGGTGGAGGGGGGCTGAAGCTTCCGCCGACGCGGTCCCTTGGGTATGTTGGAAGGGCAACACTTGTCATAGTGGCCCAGACGACCACACACATTGCACTGGACGCGTTTGGCTGGGCACCGTACTGTGAGTGACCAGTGGCCCTTACGGTCACAACTGTTGCAGGTAGACTGAGCAGCTGGACACACCTGTGTTCCGTGCTGCTTACCACAGTTGTTGCAAAATAAACCGGGCGTGGACGTGGTGGGCGAAGGCGTAGGAACAGACTTCTTGTCCTTCTTGTACCGGGACACAGCGCGTACAGCTGTAGGGGGAGCACGGATGGCAGAGGTGGCACACCTGGCAGCCTCATAGGAGCGACATATCGTCGACACATCCTTAAGAGAAGAGGAAGAGTCGAGGGAGGTGAGGCGTTGGACAAGTTCCTCGTCCTTAACACCCATCAGGATCACCTGCTTCAACTGGGTCTCCTCGCACTGCTGGTGGTGGCCTGGACATATATCTACCTCTTCCGAGGCTCTCTTAAGACGCACGTAAAAGGCATCAAAAGACTCACCCTCCATCTGTCTGCAGCTAAACAATTCCCTCCTGCGCAGAGCTTCATTCTGCTGTCCTTTGATGTGCCGTTGTAGAACGTCCAGTACCTCCTCTACAGACAGCGAAGAGGTTGGGGGTACCTGCAACGTATGTTCCAAGACACGCTGAATTTCCAAGGACAGGCACATACGCAGCTGGATGAGTTGTTTAGGCTGTGACAAACTCTGGAGATCCACCATTGTAGAATAATCAGTCCACCGTCGCCGCCATTCACGAAAAGTCTGGAAAGTCTCATCAGGCTTCAAGATGGGCGGCGTTTGAGCTGCTGCTTTAGGTGGGGCTGGGGGGTGTGAAGGAAGCATGGATGAGGTATCTGAACCAGTCAGTACCGAGGCAGTGTTAGAGCCAGGGGCTTGGTTAACAGTGAGGCGAGATATCAAGGCTTCAAACCGTTCACTGTCTTCCAATCTCCGTTGGTTGTCTCGTTCTGCCTCTGCTTGCCTTCTGTGCTCATCCGCCAAACGTCTGTGGGCTTCATCCTCGCGTTTCTCATCTCTCATAAACTTCAGTAAAGCAATTATCTCTGGAGACAACGCTGAATATTGAGGTGAGGGACTGCGCGATGTGGGGGCTGGAGCGTCGTGGCCGGCCTGGTCATCCATCTCTGCGGGGCTATCACCCGCCTGGCTCATCCAGACGCTGGGTCCACGGCTACGTAAGGCGTGAGACATAACTACTTCCTCTGTGTACTATGTCTTAAATCAGTGTTGACCGGTCAGCCCGTCGTATCAACAAGATTTCAGACAAAAAATTAATTAAATACACAGATAAGTAGGTTATATATATAAAATACATATAAGGAAGCCGCGCGGTCAGCGAGTGTTAGTACATGTACGTGTGCGTGAGTGTGTGTCCCGGGCGGGCAAAGCGTCTCGCCCCAGCTGTGAGGGGGGGGTGGAGGCGGCGTTGTGAGGGGGGGAAAGGGAGAAGCGCGGCGACTCCCAGTCAGTCCAGTTACCCTCAGAACGCGGTCAGAGACGGGTGCACTGAACTCTACTCCCCACAAATGCCCAAAACATGCCGTATACCTTGGGAATCCTTTAGAACAAGGTCACACATGAATGGCACGAAACACACAATGCACTAAACACTTCACAGAAAATCACTGTCACTGACACTGCTCAAAGTTGCTGAGATTCTTCGAGGAGAGATGACACGCGGTAGCTGACCCAAGCTAGTCCGTCGCCGGCTTTCCACAAACTTTGCGCTATCACTCGTAATTATCCAGTAAGATCAGATCACTGCGCCATGTTAGGTTCTGAATAATAAGTTCTATATACAGGAGAGAACACAAACACCTGTATAGTTTTGTAGGTTCGGTTTACTGGATAAGAGTATGTACACAAAGGGGAGCAGCGGTCTCCCCGGCTAGACTCCTGCTGGTCAACTGCTATAGGCGACGTATGGCAAGTGATACATTAGCAGCTTACATACGTCGCCAGGCACATTAATTAAGCATGTGGGATATGGTAATAACATTGCCACACGCTGCTAGCTAGGCTGAATAAATAATACATAAATGGAGCACATACATAATATACATACATGACATATAATCCAGCATACATAATATACATACAGTGCTGATGGTATGTTGATTAGTGGATGTCATGTTTATGACCTGACCTCATGTTTAGTAAGGTCACCCTGTATAATTAAGCCTCTTTCTGTCCATGTAATTAAGTTTCCTCTGAAGATGTCTTGAATAAAGACGAAAGCTTAGGTGCTCCATTGTTTCCCCTTTCCCTGTGTGATTTTATAAAAAAAAAAAAATATATATATATATATACTGTACATATATATATATACATATATATTTATATATATATATATATAATCAACACCTCAACCCGCCAGGATTCGAACCCACGGCCCACAAGCCTATGACTGTGACCGGGGAACGCTAACCGCTGGACCACCAGGATACAAAAGCAGTCCTAGACTTTGTTATATTTCACACAAAGCCTGTTCAACGAGCATATGGCGCCGTGAACGACTTTGTGTGAAATATAACAAAGTCTAGGACTGCTTTTGTATCCTGGTGGTCCAGCGGTTAGCGTTCCCCGGTCACAGTCATAGGCTTGTGGGCCGTGGGTTCGAATCCTGGCGGGTTGAGGTGTTGATTGTATGTAGAAGTCTGCGTGCTTTATTGGGCTAATGAAATATATATATATATATATATATATATATATATGTAACCGGTCGGAATATACGGGACTTTATTTTCTCACTTGACTTGGGGTTTATTAAAGATTATTAGATGGTAATGCAGTGGAAGCGACCCTTTGAGAAAAATCCCGAACCAGCACAAGAACACTTAAATCTACTAAACAAAATGAATTGTACGTGACCCGTGGAAGGATAGCGTCTGTGACTGGGATGAATGATACACACTGTAAAATTTAGACACTTATATTCCCTCCAACACTACAAACACAATCAAATAATGGTACACCAATATGCACACCTCTTAACTGTAACTTAAAACACTACTCTGGGGAATAAAAGTTATACATGATATAGAAATTATTAGAAACTCAGGCAACAATACATTTGAAGTATTAAGAAATGTTGCTTGCACACATGAGACAGGCCTTAAGGGCTTTCAACAAAATAATATCAGTCACTTAGGAAATGGTATTAAAAAATAAGAAATTAAATACTCTACAATGAATAGGCCTTAAGGGTTTTCAACAAAATAATATCAGTCACTGAGGAAATGGTAATAAAAAATAAGAAATTAAATATTCTACAATGAATAGGCCTTAAGGGCTTTCACAAAATAATATCAGTCACTTAGGAAATGGTATTAAAAAATAAGAAATTAAATACTCTACAATGAATAGGCCTTAAGGGCACTCAACAAAATTATATCACCCCAACAGATGCACACTTCCTAACCTAACTTAACCACTACTCTGGGGAACAAAGGTTATACCTGAGATCGGAATTATGAAGAAAAATTAGATGCATTAAAAGAATCAAATCACAGTATCACTCTGGTTCCACTTAATGACACAAACATTCAAAAAACAATACTATCACAATTATTTAAGAAATATTAAACTACACACGTCAAGATAATATCAGTAACTGAGAAATGGTATTAACTACCCCCAAATATATTCACTATTATTAATATGTTACTGGGTCCACCAATACTCGTGAACCATGCTCCACCCAACTCAACATACACCCGTAATAAGGGAGATAAAATGTTCCTCTAGGTATCTCCTAGAGTCCTAGACTCATGGTCTCATTGTGTGACCATTAATTTACTCAGATAGCCTCAGTGTACTCCCAGTGCGTCCATAAAGCGGAAGGGAGTGAGCCAATCAGTTGAGAGAAGCTTTAGCTTCCCGTTAGCCAGAGGGTTTCACTAAGCTGCTCGAGACATGTGGTGTTGTGAGCCGAGGGAGAGGAGAGCTGCTGACCCACGATCGTCCCGTCGTCAGCTGGGCATCCAGACGGTTAGATTCCCTCAAGAGATCCTTTGATACCCCGCTAAACAGTGACAGGCCTACACTGATCGGTCCAATGGCGACAATCGCCACCCTCAATCATCAACGGCAGTCTCAAACGGCAGTCAATCTCTCGCAGTCAAACTCCGGTTAACTCCGGTCAACTCCAGTCAAATTCCAGTCAAGTGGGTTCTGACGGAAACCCTGAAATGAACTCACTGTTAGCTCTAGTTTACTTTACCACTGCCCTATCTAACCCTGTCTGAGATCGAATGAGACTTACTTGTTATACTGCAATAGCGCAGCACAGGTGACTAGGCCACGTGACTATTTCTGTGACGGACGCGCAGGGACGTCTTGTCTGTCTGAATGCTCCCCGTGACTGAGGACCAGCCAGCGTCGCGTCTCCTCTCAAGGCGTTAGCTTAGGCCTATGTGGCATATTTTCCGCCTAACTAATAACTCCTTGGGACACCCGTAACATCATTCAGACTGATAAACGATCTATAATAATTTCCAATTCAATAATAGTCCCTTAACTTCATGAATCGCATCATTATTAATTCGGTAAATTACATTTAATATCATATAGGCCTAGTTCCGCAACCTCTCGCTATGAGCAGGGAGAGCTCTCTTCCCTCCGACGACCTTGAACGCTCAGTGTTGCCAATGGCGGGGCATTCGAAATTACTCTGAAATTTCTGAATATTACATATATATATATTGTCATGGGTTGCGTTAGGCTTACCCACGCAACCAACTCCAAAGTTTGTTTTACCAGAGATAAGACGCCCGGCGAGGCATAACTGGGACATGTATTTTTCCATTAGTGTATGTTAGCCAGCCTTTAGGGGGGTGGGCAGTGAAACAGTGTTGTACTGTTCATCGCTTCACACCCAAAAACCTTATTTTAAGTAGTATCCCCTGAGCCATGGGTTAGTTAGGACGTCGTCTCCATCCTCTCCCTCCTGAAGGGGGGGCGGGACACCACACCACACAGAGACCTCCACGCCACTCCGTCCTGTGAACCGTCGTCGACACGAGACTAAGCGTGTTAACCTAGGTTTGTTATCCCCGTGGAAATATCACGTGTGGATGCCTGGTTGCGACAAGAGCAATCCAGGCTGGCCTATCAAACCTACAGTAAATGGTTAATTAATTCACGCTTTCAGAGTTCTCCTGCACGACACCCGTCTACCGTGACCGTGATCGACACGAGACTAAGTGTGTTAACCTAGGTTTGTTATCCCCGTGGAAATATCACGTGTGGAAGCCTGGTTGCGACAAAAGCAATCCAGGCTGGTCTATTGCACCTAATGGTTAATTCAAGTCACGCTTACCAGTTCTCCTTGCCGCGACAACCGTCTACCGTGACTGTCAGTGACACGAGACTATGTGTGGTAAACCAAGAGTACCTTTTGTTGTTATGGCCGTGGAAGGTCGACACGAGACTAAGCGTGTTAACCTAGGTTTGTTATCCCCGTGGAAATATCACGTGTGGAAGCCTGGTTGCGACAAAAGCAATCCAGGCTGGTCTATTGCACCTAGATGGTTAATTCAAGTCACGCTTACAGAGTTCTCCTGCACGACACCATGTGTGGTAACCCAAGAGTACTTTTTGTTGCTGTGGCCCTTGGAAAGAAGTCCTTGTGCAGAAGCCTGGTTGCAACAAAAGCAATCCAGGCTGGCAGTAAATATATCACTTGAAGAGTTAAGGCTCTGTTAAATCACACCCACAGTAGAGTAACCACATGTGTCCCCAAGTTGAAAACTCCCTGTGTGAGGGGGCGTATTCTTGGGCTGCCACCAATGTGAGGGGGCGTGTTCTCTAGCTGCCACCAATGTGAGGGGGCGTATTCTCGGTCTGTCACCAATGTGAGGGGGCCCGACTCCCTCTCTGTTTCTACGCCACCCTCATCTTATCTACTTCTCTTAGTTCTTACTCTACTCAGTTCCGTCACCTATTCTTGGGTAGCATGGACCTTCTCTTGGTAGCCTGGGCATTCTTTGGGTAGCATGGTCGAGGGTCTAGGCACGTGAATATGGTAATTTTGGTATCAGGTCACTTGGATGGAAATAAAGGTCAAATACTGTGGGAGAAATGAATACTCCTAAAATTCTCAAAGAACAAGTTTATTAATATGAAATCAAAGGGGAGAATATATGTTAACACTCTCTGTGGACATATATTTCCGAGGAGTAACCCAGGGGAGAACACTAGGGCTCGCGGCCTTTGTTATTGTGGAGTAGCCAGACACATGGCGGGTCTGGGGTCTGGCCCAACGAAGCCTTGGGGCACATTAATCCGGCCGCATCGGTGCCATCTTCTCATATATGATCCCGGCTGGACATCTAATACATCCGAGGCCGTTGTTGGATGGTAGAGCGATTCAAGAATCACAATGGGATCGGGAGACAAACGGGAATCAGCGTCAGGGGACCTGTATGGATGAAGGGACGGGCACTTACTAACGGTGACAACAACATCACGTTTCAGGGGACGTTAAAGACGTAAATATGACTTCACTCAGAGCATATCAACTACGTTACTGTAACACTTGCACAATCAACTATTAATTGGTTCAAATCACTTAAAGAAGGGCGAATTACAACACAGAGTGGAAGGCATACCTGTATGGATGAAGGGACTGGCACTTACTAACGGTTGAAATGCCCGCGGCGCCCTCACTCAAAACAGGCCAGGGAGTCCAGCTACTCCTATTCCGATGAATTAAGTTACTGTACACTCTGACGTTGAAATTGGGACTATGAACTCATTTTCATTCTCTATTATCATCTTCACTAACAATGCTCTGACTCAGCTATCGAAAGCACAATTAAATTGATTACAAAGGTTGGATGGCAACAGGTCCCAACATACAGCGTCTGCACATAGACCAAGACGGGGGAAGCAGAGAAAACGGGGTGAGTACAGACTAGTCTGTACTCACCCCTGAAGATGTGAATTACACGAAAGCGCTTGGGAACTTCGTGTTTTCTTCTTTCCTGGTGGTTATCAGCATATATATATATATATATATATATATATATATATATATATATATATATATATATATATATATATATATATATATATATATAAATATATATATACTGTATATATATAGACTGTATATATATATATATATATATATATATATATATATATATATATATATATATATATATATATATATATATAAACTTTCAATTTAGACTTGTATATGTATATATATTGTTATAAATTTCTTATTACTTAACTTATCTCTAATTTTCGGTAGGTATAAAAAATGCACTTTCATAAATATTGAATTTAAATTTGATTTCATATACTAAAATACGTAAAAAAATAAAAATAAACAGATGTCAAAATAACAAAAACAAAGCCAGGAAACATCTCTAAAAATATAAATTGCAGCAGTCGTCAATACATTCTAAACAAAATAAAATCAAGACAAATAAAATATTACAGCTACTACTAAACATAAACACAAAAACATTAACTTTTAGCAATATCAAATAAACACATGCAAGAAATCTGAAAAAAAACCCAGCCTATATAAGGCATTCATGCAGAAATTAGCCGAACAGCCAAGGTAAAAAAGCCAATATAACAAAAACAAAATTAGGATGCATCTACAACTCATGCAAAACCACTTCATCTGATTTTTTTTGCTGTTATTTGTACATTTAAAATAATTCAGTATATTTAAAATATGAACACAACAAAAATATAATGGTGTAGATATAAGTTGGGGCAACTGATCATGAATCATGTAACCTTATTATAAGGACATGTAACCATAGTTTTTCAATATGCAATATGAACTACTGTACCTATTTCATAAATGCACAGAAAATGAAGTCAACTTTAGTTTTTATATTTATTCTTCCCTTTTAAATTTTGGTCAGGGTCTGCATTAAAGCATAGTCTTGACTGTGCAGATGCCAAATAATTTCTTTTAGAGTAATGGTGACTGCATACATAGTAGCTTCTGTTTAGTTCTTCAAATGTTTTCCTCTTCAATGGTATTGTAGGGGTATCGAGATATTAAAGTTGTCTAGCACTCAGGATGGAAGGAAACTCTAATGTGGTTTTCTTGTATAATATATAAGTTATATGATAGACAGTCTGGTGCTGGAGGTGCTGTGTGGTGAGGGGCTGCTTGGTAGAGACGTGCGGTGAGTAGCTTGTCGAAGGAGGTATGTGTGCAGGAGCTCCGTTAGAGAAGATGTTGCCTGTTGCTGGCCTCCTGGTTGAATGAAATGTTAACAGTGTGGAGCTTGCTGGAGGAGATGTTGCTTGTTCAAGAAGATTGGTCAGAATGAATCTCAATGGAGAGACAGAGCTTATATACACCCAGCAGCGGCTATGAGTCATGGTGGGAAAACCCGAGAAGTAGCCGGTGACTAGTTCCGTTGCTAAGATACGGCGGGCAATGGAATGCGGATACGCTTGGTTGCTAGGGAAGGCGGTAACAGGTGGTGGCGTGGCAGCTTGTAGGGGAGACGTCCACTACAATACTCCCCCTCCCCTCCCGGCGCGGCGGGAGGCTGGATGTTGTCCGGGTTGTGTCCCACACATAACACATACCGGGCAGGTGTATGTACGACTCGACCCCTACGTGTAACAACTCCGTCCAGTGACACAAAACCTGTGGGAGAATTAGGAGGAGAAAGAGGGTTTGGGATTAGAGGAGGTTGTACAAGCAATGGTTGTTGTGCTCCTGCTGCTGCAGGGGCTGCGTCAGGAGGAGGGTTCATGGCAGGAGCAGGTTCAGGTTCTATGACAGGAGGAGGGTCTATGACAGGAGCAGGTTCTATGATAGGAGGGAGGCTTACTACAGGTTCAGGTTCTATGACAGGAGCAGGTTGTACATGAGGGTGAAAAAAGGGTGCCCAGAAATGTCGTGGGCGTGGTGTTGCTGCCGGTGGTAACTGCGGGTGGACTGGTGCAGGCGTAGTTTGTTGATGGTGCTGCTGGGCTGGGGGCCCGACGGGTAAGGCGGCCGGTTTGACTCTGTCTATGCTGACGGTGTCATGTCTGCCATTCCGGATAATTGTCAGGAACTTTGCAGAACGGGTAACCACCTGGAAGGGTCCATCGTAGGGGCGTTGTAATGGGTTGCGGTGAGCATCATGCCTGACGAAAACATACTCGGCTGTGAGTAGTGCAGGAGGGATGTGTTCAGGGCGCCGAGTAGGCTGGCGTGGAGCAGTAGCTCTGAATGCAGAAACTGCTTGTCGTAGCTTTTGGAGTAAGTCGTGACGAACGGCTGGAGTGGCTTGATTGGGATCAGGAGGGAGTGAGAAATCCCCGGGTAGCCGAAGGGGCTCGCCTAGTGTCAGATCTGCTGGGCTACAGTCCATATCCTCCTTGTGTGACGCACGGATGCCGAGGAGCACTAAGGGAAGCGCATCAGTCCAGCTGTAAGGGTCGTGCTGTGCCTTGAGTGCGTCCTTCAGCTGCCGGTGAAAACGTTCTACCATGCCGTTGGCTTGAGGGTGGTATGCTGTAGTGCGTTGTCTAGACGTGCCGAGGAACTGTAGGAGGTGCTGCCAGAGTTGTGACTCAAACTGTACTCCTCAGTCAGTGATTACGGTAGCGGGGGGGCCAAAACGGGAAACCCAACCGGACATGAAGGCGCGGACAGTAGTCTCTGCTGTAGCGTTGGGCATGGGAATTGCTTCTGTCCACCTGGTGAAACGGTCGATGCAGGTGAAGATGTAGGTGCTACCGTAGGATGATGGAAGAGGTCCCACGATGTCGAGGTGTACTACTTGAAAACGTCCTTTGGGAATAGGAAAGGCTTGTAAGGGGGCCCGTATGTGACGATGTATTTTGGAGGACTGGCAGGCCAGGCACTGGGCAGCCCATTTCTTAGTATCAGACTTGATGCCGGGCCAGACGACACGTTGCGTGAGGAGGCGCTGGGAGGCCCGCACACCCGGGTGGCTGAGACCATGGATGCGGTCGAAAACAGCGCGGCGGTGGACGTGAGGCACGAACGGTCTAGGCTGTCCACAGGATACGTCGCACCACAATTTTATCTTTGTGCCAGGAACAGGGAGTTCTTGGAGTATGAGGCCTGAGGGGGATGTCTTGTAAGCTGCCAGGTCTTCGTCTTCCTCTTGAGCCGCGGCTAGCTGCCCATAATCAATGGGTGGAGATGAGGGAAGAATGGTGGATATACAACGAGAGAGGGCGTCGGCGATCTCGTTGTGGCTGCCTTTAATGTGTTGGACGTCGCTGGAGAACTCCGAGATGTAAGCCAAGTGGCGCAGGACACGAGGTGTATGTGACTGGGAAGCTGAAGCGAAAGCGTGGACGAGGGGCTTGTGATCAGTGAAGATGGTGAACTGACGGGCCTCGAGGAAGTGTTGGAAATGTCTGACAGCCAAGTATATGGCCAGGAGTTCTCGATCAAAAGCGCTGTACTTGAGGTGTGGTGGTTGAAGCCGTTGTGAGAAGAAAGCAACGGGCATGAAAGTTCCGTTGATCTCCTGCTGTAAGACGGCGCCCACTGCAGTAGAAGAAGCGTCTGTTGTGAGAGTGGTCCGGGCGTTAGGTGAGGGGTGGGCCAGGAGGGTGAGGCGTGTGATGTGCTGTTTGATAGTGGTGAATGCCGTAGTAGCCTCTTGAGTCCACATGAGAGACTTGTGAGACTTCTTTGGGCGTCCCTTGAGAAGGTCGTGTAGGGGGGCTAGGACGGTGGCAGCTTTGTCAATGAAGCGGTGGTAGTAGTTGACTAAACCCAGGAACTCCCGGAGTTTCTTCGCCGTTTCAGGTTTGGGGAACTCCCTAATCGCGGTTATCTTCTGTGGTAGGGGTTGTATGCCACTGGGCGAGACTCTGTGACCGAGGAAATCGATGGCCGAGGTTCCAAAGACGCACTTAGCAGGATGAACTTTCATGTTGTTGTTCTGCAGGCGTTGGAGAAGGAGTTGTAGGTGGTGGTGGTGCTCGGCAGGCGTCGAAGATGCGACGAGGATGTCGTCAATGTAGACGGTGACAAAATCGAGGTCGCGAAGCATATGGTCCATGAACCTCTGGAAAGTCTGTGCTGCATTGCGTAAGCCAAAACTCATGAAAGTGTACTCGAAGAGTCCGAACGGAGTGGTGATGGCTGTCTTCTGGGTATCTGCCGGTGCTACTGGGATCTGGTGGAAGGCACGCTCCAAGTCGATCTTCGAGAAGATAGTCTTGCCATGAAGTTTGTGGTGAAAGTCCTGGACATGCGGAATAGGGTACCTGTCAGGTTTGGTGACGAGATTCAGGGCTCTGTAGTCGCCACACACCCTCCACTCGCCGGGTGTTTGCTTAGGAACCATGTGAAGAGGCGATGCCCAGGGACTCCTTGAAGGGCGAATGATGCCGTCTTGCAGTAGTTTGTTGAATTCTGCTTTGGCTGTGTACAGGAGCTCAGGGCGCAGGCGGCGAGGGCGTGAAAAGACTGGTGGTCCTTTGGTTTCGATGTGGTGGAAAATTCCCGACGTAGGTGGTGGGGGTAGGGAGACTCGGGGTGAGAAAAGCTCCTTGAATTCGTCGAGCAGGGAGGAGAACTCGTTGGAAGGCGCAAGACAGGTGATAGCGTCCGTGTGTCTGGCACGAGAACCCTGGATCTTGCGTGCTGTAGGCTCATGAATGAGGCATAGATGACTTGGTTTGACGCCGAGCTTGTGGAAGGTGAGGAAGTCGAAACCAAGGATGGGTTGAGACACGTCTGCGATCACGAATAACCAACGCAGAGTCTTGGGCAGACCGAGGTCTAAGGCGAGGGTGCGTACGCCGTAGGAGGCGATGGAGGTACCGTTGGCAGCGAACAGGTCATACGAGGGTTGCTTTGACTTGTCTCGTAGTGAGGGAGGGATGAGGCTGACCGATGAACCGGTGTCGATGAGAAACTTCTTGCCGGAGGTGCGGTCGGTGACGCGCAGTAATGAGACGCCTGGAGGGACGGAGGCTGAGGCGTCTACCAGCCTCCGGTGTTGCCGTTTCCCGAATAGGTGCAATAGGGCTCACAGTTTCGAGCATAGCGGCCGAAAGTCTGGTGATACCAGCAGAGGGTAAATTTGTTGTGCTGGGGGTTGGCTGCTGTGTGTCGGAACTTGTAGGGCGTAGTGTGTGAGTCAGGAACCGGCGCAGCAGCGGGTATGGAGGAGCAGAACTGCTCAACAGTGTCCATCCTGCAGTTCAAAATTTGCAACAGGTCCTTGATGTCTTGTGAGGAATTGCTCGGCTGAGGGGTGTTGACCCGGCTTACAAGTTCGATGGTAGGTACTGGTGTGACCGTGGCGGCAAGGGGTGCAGCAGCGCATTCGTTAAAAATTCTATCTGCCGCGGTTGCATATAGTTCCGGTGTCGTAGAGTAATCTACTGCGGACAGGATGTTGCGTACTTCTGTGGGTAGCTTTTGTGCGTGAAGCTGGCGCAGGATAGAGTCGGGGAGTCTGTCTGTGTGACGGGAGTTCAGCCGACACATCTCCTCCCAGAGACGTCCCGGGGTTGAGTTCCCGAGGGAGGTAGAGGATAGATCTTGCAGGAGATTGGGGCTGGTCTGTTGATAACACGTCTTCAAGGCAGCCCGCAGGGTAGCGAATTTGTTGTGATCTGGAGGGTTGGAAATGGTTTGTGAGACCCGCGTGGCCACTTCCGTGGGTAAGGCACAAAGCAGGGCGCAATACTTTTGTTCGTCGGTCGCTCGTGAGCCGGCGAGGGCTGCTTCCACATGGTCAAGCCAGTCCTCGACGTTGTGGTTGAAAATCGGCAGAGAGATCCGTCCGTCCTCCATCCTGTGTGAGTGCTTATCTCCGGGAGTCACCATTGTAGGGGTATCGAGATATTAAAGTTGTCTAGCACTCAGGATGGAAGGAAACTCTAATGTGGTTTTCTTGTATAATATATAAGTTATATGATAGACAGTCTGGTGCTGGAGGTGCTGTGTGGTGAGGGGCTGCTTGATAGAGACGTGCGGTGAGTAGCTTGTCGAAGGAGGTATGTGTGCAGGAGCTCCGTTAGAGAAGATGTTGCCTGTTGCTGGCCTCCTGGTTGAATGAAATGTTAACAGTGTGGAGCTTGCTGGAGGAGATGTTGCTTGTTCAAGAAGATTGGTCAGAATGAATCTCAATGGAGAGACAGAGCTTATATACACCCAGCAGCGGCTATGAGTCATGGTGGGAAAACCCGAGAAGTAGCCGGTGACTAGTTCCGTTGCTAAGATACGGCGGGCAATGGAATGCGGATACGCTTGGTTGCTAGGGAAGGCGGTAACAGGTGGTGGCGTGGCAGCTTGTAGGGGAGACGTCCACTACAGTATGCTCTTTTCTTCTAGTATCCTCTGCCATCTACTGCATCTGAAAAAATTTATCCAGAATTACTTAGTTACTAAAATTATAATAAGGAATATTTCCTGCCCCTATTATCTTCCATGGAAATTGTTTAACTTTCAACATATTATACATCGATAATAAATAGGACTAATACAATCTTACTCTTAGTCTATTTCTTAGATATATTTACAATGCAGTGCTTACTTTTCTTTATCTTTGGGGAATCGATGGAATACGAAATCGGATGAGTATCCTTTCTCCGTTTGCAGATTATGCATGGGTGTCCTTTACTTGTCATGCTGGTAAGACCATTCATATGTACATATTGCGCTCGTGTGCGGATTCCGGTTGTCATTTTCAATATGTAAACTAGCAGATAACGCACTCCACACTAGCGACTTCTATCCGCCGCTCTACCAAATTTGTGCGTTCGTTCGTGTGTTAACCATTACATGTGAATGCCTGGGCTTCCCGTCTTCTCATAGTCTTTGGCTCGAGTGTACTGCAGGATAAAAGCCCCTTAGGACAAAAACAATAATTTTTAAATAATTGCTTTAAACTTTATTATTTACAGTTTATGAACACTTCTCTGACATGCAAAATATTACATTTATTATATCACAAGACTGCAATACCTAACCTAACTTAACCTAACCTAATATAACCTAACAAATTTCGCAATGTAACTGCGGGGCTTTAGTCTAGGGGGCTTTTATTCGATTCCGGACCTCGGGTCACTTATATGGTCCACTGAGGTGACGGAGGGTCACGTATGTGGTCCACTGAGATGAGGGAGGGTCACTTTTGAGGTCCACTAACTAACTGGGCTGCCCACCACGGCCCGACAATGTGGAAAACTTGCATGAATGCGTGGTAACGTTTCTCTATACATTCACGATAAAGGAGTATTGTAACCAAATATAATTTTCTACAGCATTGGTCTCATAATTATATGTTTTTTATTATGATGTATTTTAATTTTGCTAACTTATTTGTGTATCAAGGTGCCAGGTGTGAATAGCTTCACCTGTTGGGACACTCCTGGTAACTATGTTAGGTAGGTGCTATGTTGTTACTCAGGTGACGAAGATGTTTGCACTCGTACTGTAGAGGATGATGATGATGATGATGATTCAGTAAAATTGGCATACATGGTTACAACTGCATAAGCATGTTTATAAAATATGTGGGAGACAGCCAGAGAAGACTTCCCACCCGCTGAGTAGCAACATGGCGCCTGGTTGGCTGAACTCTCACTATTTGCGGCTCTGAAGTTAAACTCATGCTGTAAGAAGCTCCATCTATGGATTGAAAATCCATACTGAACCAGAGGACTCACAGGGTTCGCTCCGGCGGTCCATTCTGAATGCCGAGGACGCGAACTTTTTGATGTGACTGAGAACATGCATACATATACCAGCTGAATATCCGTTATAGCACAAATAGTGTGCTCAAATAAGTTACAGTACATTACTTCTTCTGTTTAGCTCACTTAAAAATTGAAGTGAATGATGTGTAATTTATTGTATTATGCTGTTGTTGACAATGTTGAAGCTACATAATGCGGTACCGTGTTACAATATGGTATTTTTGTTGTTTCAAGCATGATGTTGTAATAAGATAAATAAAGCCTCCAAGTGCCAAACTCTCGTGTTCTTAGCAAAACAGTGATATCAGCGGAGACAGATATCGACAACCTATGTGTCTGATTTTTCAGAAATAGCCCAGATAAGCAGGGTTATGTCCGGATCCCGTAGATTCGCCTTTTTTCGTAAAAAAGTGTGTAGCTTCAAATGTAGGTTAGGTTGATATATGAGCGATGGGGGTTGGGTGTAAACGGGGCTGCCTAGTATGAGCCAATAGGCACGCTGCAGTTTCCTCCCTTCTTATGTTCTCAAGATCTTCTATTAAACATGCAAGTGTACAGAGTATCAGAACAGGTCTGCCACTGCATGATGGAGCTCACTGACACTGTAATGAAGCTCACTGGCACTGTATGATGGAGCTCACTGGCACTGTATGATGAAGCTCACTGGCACTGTATGATGAAGCTCACTGGCACTGTATGATGAAACTCACTGGCACTGTATGATGGAGCTCACTGGCACTGTATGATGAAGCTCACTGATACTGTATGATGAAGCTCACTGGCACTGCATGATGAAGCTCACTGATACTGTATGATGAAGCTCACTGGCACTGTATGATGAAGCTCACTGATACTGTTTGATGAAGCTCACTGGCACTGTATGATGGAGCTCACTGCCACTGTATGATGAAGCTCACTGGCACTGTATGAAGGAGCTCACTGGCACTGTACGATGGAGCTCATTGATACTGTATGATGAAGCTCACTGGCACTGTATGAAGGAGCTCACTGGCACTGTACGATGGAGCTCATTGATACTGTATGATGAAGCTCACTGGCACTGTATGATGAAGCTCACTGATATTGTACGATGTATAACAAGACGGATCTTGCAAGAAGAATATTACATATGGGTAGAATATTGATAGTATAAGAGTATAAAGAGAGGAAGATTTTGGTAGCGTGGCCGTGATAGTTATTTACACTTATCGTATCTTCTACGTCAATACACATCTATTACGTTCTTAAAGGCGACTTCTCAAACACTGCTTCGCTACAACTCTTTATTAATTACGAACATGACATGGACACATTAATAACACCTTCTATTGAAGTTACTAGGACATTATATTTACGTTACTAGGACATCATATTACGTTACTAGACGCTCTGACTCTCGGACACGAACATGAAATGAATACACTTCCCACATAAGTAACTCATCCCGTGGAAAGCTCTGACAAACACTCACGTGACCTAGGGAAGGCCTAGCAGGGAGACTGCTTAGCTGGAACACTGGTGTCGGGAGGGCGACTGCTTAGCTGGGACACTGGTGTCGGGAGGGCGACTGCTTAGCGGGGACACTGGTGTCGGGAGGGCGACTGCTTAGCTGGGACACAGGAGGGAAGTCGGGGAGGGAAGTCCTGCATGACTCTCCTCCCGTGAGCGGGACTCGGCTGTGGTGGACCTCCTCCTCCGATCCCTGTGTGTCTCTCTCTCTGACTCTGCGAAATTCCCTGAGGGAGGACTAGGACGTCCTATATATTGGGATGCGAGCCGTCAGGTTCAGCTGGTCGGGGGGGGGGGGGGGGGCGGCGAAGGGTTTCCTTACATTTGACCTGGCCAATGTGAGGTCAGGTCTGGACTTTTTCAGAAACTATAAGTTTTATCTTCTGGGAAAGTCATCAGGTGGGGCCGTGTGTATATTGGGAGAGAGCCGGCCGGTGCCCCCTTACATGTGTGACATGGGAGGGGAGCCTGGCTGATTTACAATCCTTGGTCAACCGTGAGAGTTACCCTACACTTGACCTCCCTAATGTCGGGTCAAGTCTGGACTGTTTTCAGAGACTATAAGTTATATCTTCTGGAGAAGTCATCAGGTGGGGCCGTGTGAGTTACCCTACACTTGACCTCCCTAATGTCGGGTCAGACTGGAGTTTCTGAGATGTAAGCTGTGGTCTGACAACCCATCACTATAGATGGAGCTCACTGATACTGTATGACAGGGCTCACTGGCACTATATATCAGCTCACTGGCACTATATAACAGCTCACCGGGACTATATAACAGCTTACTGGCTCTATATAACAGCTCACTGGCACTATATAACAGCTCACTGGCACTGTATGATGAAGCTCACTGACATTGTACGATGGAGCTCACTGACACTATATAGTATAATTCACTGGCACTTTATGATGCAACTCATTGGCACTATGTATCACTGTGTATCACGGAGCTCACTGGCACAATGTATAATGGAGCTGGATGGCACTATGTTTAATGGTACTCACTGGCACTGTATGATAGAGCTCACTGGCGCTATATATAATGGAGCTCACTAGCGCTGTATGATAGAGATCACTGGCACTTAATATAATGGAGCTGACTGGCACTGTATGATAGAGCTCACTGGCATTGTATGATAGAGCTCACTGGCGCTATATATAATGGAGCTCAAGGCACTGTATGATAGAGGTCACTGGCGCTATATATAATGGAGGTCACTGGCACTGTATACTAGAACTCACTGGTGCTATATATAATCTAGCTCACTGGCACTGTATGATAGAGCTCACTGGCACTATATATAATGGAGCTGACTGGCACTGTTTATGGTGGAGCTGACTGGCACTATATTTAATGGTACTCACTGGCACTGTATGATAGAGCTCACTTGCACTATATAAATTGGAGCTCACTGGCACTATATATAATGGAGCTCACTGGCACTGTATGGTAGAGCTCACTGGCACTATATATAATGGATCTCACTGGCACTATATATAATGGAGCTCACTGGCACTGTATGATAGAGCTCACTGGCACTATATATAATGGAGCTCACTGGCACTATATATAATGGAGCTCACTGGCACTATATATAATGGAGTTCACTGGCACTATATATAATGGAGCTCACTGGCGCTAAACAGACTGTGGCCTACATAACGAAGGTTCAGTTAAATAAACAAGGAAGTTGGAGAAAATTATATTCAATAGAATTATTTAACACGCGGCTTTGTTTACCAGTGACTGAGGTAAAGTTATTTATTGTGCTAAAATATGTACTGGAGATTTATAGTACTGGTGGTATTGCTGTAAGACATTTATATAGTACTGGTGGTGTTGCTGTAAGACATTTATATAGTACTGTTGGTGTTGCTGTAAGACATTTGTATAGCACGGTTGGTGTTGCTATAACATCAGGTTTACAAGTAATTACACATGTGTCTCATGTAACCTGAACTGTGGTTGTTATAACATTGGTGTTTAAAGTTGTGACAAGATAGGTTGTACAGTGTTGTTGATGGGTGTGGGACAGCACAGATGGTGGGTATCAACATGTTTATGTTCTCATCATTTACAAACACTATACCACAAGTCTTTATCCGACACTCAGAATATATATATATATATATATATATATATATATATATATATATATATATATATATATATATATATATATATATATATATGCAAGTAAATCACTGTAGGTGCACGTGATCTAGGTATATGCTGATAACCACCAGGAAAGAAGAAAACACGAAGTTCCCAAGCGCTTTCGTGTAATTCACGAAAGCGCTTGGGAACTTCGTGTTTTCTTCTTTCCTGGTGGTCATCAGCATATATATATATATATATATATATATAATCAACGACCTCACCAGCAAGGAATCGAACCCTCGACCTACTGGGTGGCCCGAGGGAACGCTTACCGGCTAGCCCACAAGGACACTAAAAGCAGTTCTAGACTCTGTTATATTTCACACAAAGCCTGTTCATCGAGCTGATGGCGCCGTGAACCTCATTGGGAAACTGCCCGTGCCTCGTATGTGGTGTCAGTAGCATTTTACCGAATCCAGCTGGTATGAAACGCGAGGTACATATATATACTTCATTTTTAGTCCGCGTGTTAAATGGACTAAAAATGAAGTATATATATATATATATATATATATATATATATATATATATATATATATATATATATATATGTATATACATATTTGTTAGATATGACAAATCACCATTACACTCCAGTAGTCGTACAATAGTGTGAAGTTCTATTCTGGTTCCTGAAGTGTTCTCCAGTCATATTTAATGACGTACTCAGTGTATAATTTCTTCGTTTAGTTTAATGTTTCTTCCATTAGATATAAAACTCCTGTGTGCTTCATACCTTAACAAATATATAGGATCATGTTGCCACAAGTTATATACTACAACTATTGTAGTAAAGAACAGTTTATCACACCTTCCGTGCCACCAGTCTAGGATGGCGTGTTGACAGTTGTTGTTGTGTCAGGGTGTGGGTCTTGGTCTTAGCCATATATCCGAGTCCTCAGGTCAGGTCAGGTCAGGTCGTACCCTGTTTGCTCTATTCACATCCACCACAGTTATAGGAGTTGGCATTGATGGTCTTGATGGGAGAGTCGCAGATTGCTGGTCGTATCTTGAGCTGTAGCTTGGAGACCCTCACCACACTGTTGTAGTAGCAGGTGTAGTTGAGGCCCTGGTTGTAGGGCGAAGTGGGATTGTTGTAGCGGCAGTTATAGTACCACCAACCTCCACCCTTTACAGACGCACAGTTACCTGTCCATGAGATTAATACATCAGTCTGACTAAACACTACTTAACTGGACCTATACTTGATGAGGGGCTGGATAATCACTGGTAACTCAAAAATCTCATTAATAAAAAAAACAGTCCTCGGCTCTTTATTCGTTTGGTGAATATGACTTAGAAGGCTTCAACCATCTCCGCGTTGACGGTACAGGACGTCTGGAAAAAAATGTTTATAACTTGGATATTTATGTGTGAATATATTATGATAAAGAAAGAATCTATTTTCTTATTTCTCATCACTGTGTAAATCATACATCTGTCTGTCTTCCGTAGAAACGTACGAATGATCACTTTAGTATTAAAGATAATAAACGTACGTAAAATAATGGTCACAGCGCCATCATACACAAAATCTCAGTAATTTTACAACACATGATTATGTTGATCCTGAAAAAATTCAAAACAATATAATTGGTATCAACCATTAAATTCTGGGTGTAAGATGCAGGCACTCGTTGGTCGTTATGCTCTTGCTCGACCATGTAGTCTACCATGTCTTGAATGAACTGAATTTATTGAGATGCTTTTGTGTAAATCAAATTTTCTGTTCTAGATTTACATCTCCTAGTTTATTCAGTTATCATTTCCTCGCTGATTGTAATTGTATGCTTAAGTTAATTTGAATCAACTTGAGAATGCAACTTAAATATTATTCCCAGATTTACGATATAAGATCTAAAGTTCTAAACAAATATAACCTCCATCTTACAGTTTAAACAGGCTGTCCTCTGCATCGAGTGATCACACACGTTTACCTTTAGTATCGTGTGAAGCTTCCTTCTCGGTACAATATTATATGGAAGATATTAAAGTAACAAAAGTTGCTAACCTACCGCTATAGGAGTCGTAGTCGCGGTCATAGGTAGTGAAGGATGAACCTGCGGAGTAGAAGCAGTTGCTGGACACAGTTCCTGATGAGCTGCCGGTCCTTGTCACTCTGTATCTGTAAAAGTGAAACAAGTACATTACGTAAGAGTAATCTCTGTATTTGTAGCAGTAAGCCATGTACAACTTGTATCTATATCATAAAATCATTTATACATGTGCAGGGGAACATAAACTACAAACACTTGTCTTTCTGAACTATATGGATCTCATAATATTGACCATACTTTTCCAGTAATACACAATGCCAGAAGTACAGGACAGCGGCGACACACATGATGATGCAGTCACCATTAAGCACGATAATCAAACAAAGCTGCAAGCTTGCTTAGTAGGAAGGAAGACTTATAATTCATAAACAATACGAAGTGCAAGTAATGTACAAGGAAAAAGATCAGAGGAAGGGAGTTGTTCGGGTAAGAAGGGCAAAGACTAAAATTAAATAATGGAATATATTCATATGTGTATTGTTTCAACAGAACATTGTTGACCAGCGGTAGTGGCAATTGGATACTATTTCTACCACAGCGTGTTGTACACCACGGCAGTTCTTGCAATTGGTCCTAAAACAGATTTAGGATGATGGTTTGAATTTCAGCCGACATCTCAGGAAAAGTTTGATGTGATAATAAGGAAAAGAATTTACTGAATGCTGTGAATGGAGAGAAGGGGATAAAAAGTAATGGCTAGTGCTACTTGTGAACAGGGTTGTGCCCTTTTGTGGGCCGAGTTAGAGAGGGCCAAGGAAGAAATCTTGAAATTAAAGGAGGAGATGGCGAGGATGAAGGAAGAAACGAGACAAGAAAACCGGTGTCTGACGAAAAATCAGGCGAATGGAAGGTTGTGAGGAGAGGGACGACCACGCTGGTGGTGAAAAAATGCACCAGGGTAGTAAAAAACCCACCAAGGATACGTCAACAACAGCTAAGTGTACCAACTCTTTCAGTCCTTAGATAGATGAATTGGACGTTAGTATAGTCAGGGACAGGACTGACAAAAAGGTACGAAAACTTTAATTGTTGGTGACTCGCAGGTACAGTACTTGGACAGAGTTTTTTGTGGTAAAAATAAAAATAGGATGAGGGTGTGTTTGCCAGGCGCTGGGGTGGGGGATATAGTTGACAGGATGGACAATATCTTATCTGGTAATGGGAACAACCCATTATCTGCCTCAGTGTAGGAGGCAATGATATTGGCAGGTGTAGGAGTGAGGAGCTTCTTGATAAGTTCAAGGCAACTATAGAACGTATTAGGACTAAGGGAGGGATCCCTATCAAATGTGGTGTCCTGCCTAGAAGGAGAGTTGGCAATGAATGGTTGTCAAGGGCAGTTGGTGTCAACGGCCGTCTTGACAGATATTGCCAGTCAATATCAGTCCCATTCATTGACAACTGGGACAACTTCTACGGCAGAAGGGACTTTTATGCTAGGGATGGGGTGCACCTGTCTAGGGATGGGGTGGCAACCCTGGCTGGGTCTCTCGAGAGGGCAGTTCAAAAGATATCGAAGTCCTTAAACTGCTAGGGGAACATATGAGCACGGGAGTGGAGGAGACTGGAGTGGGAGAGGGTAAACAAAGTGAAAAGTTACAGGGAAAGGGTAATGTGAATTACCTGTCGAATACCAAACTGCAGGTTACAAATTATTCCATACAGATAGGCAGATTAGGAAAGGAGGCAGAGTAGCAATCTCTGTCAGGGATAATCTGAAGTTTGAAATAAATAAGGAAATAAAAACTAAGAGGAATACAGAAACAATTTGGATAGAATTAATCGATAGTAGGGAAAAATTAATCACAGGAGTAATATATAGACCTCCCAATCTTGATAGAGTTAATGAGAGACTTATTTGGGATGAAATGTGCAGGGCTTCCATACACAGCAAAGTCTGTATAGTAGGCGACTTTAACTTTAGCCAAATAGATTGGATTGACCTTACGAGTATTCAGAATCAGAGGATTTTCTTGAAACGATCCAGGACTGTTTCCTAAGTCAACATATAACTGAACCCACCCGGGGTAATAATATACTTGATTTAGTTCTGTTGAACGGAGAAAACCTCATTAGTAATGTCGAGGTAGGGAACGAACTTGCAAACAGAGATCACAAAGAAATTAGATTCCAGTAAGATTTTCAGGGCAGCCTTACTGAAAATTCCATGAAAGTCCCAGATTTCAGAAGGGCAAACTTTGATAGTTTGAAGAGGCAGTTGAGAGAAGGGGTATCACGTTTGGGGGTGAACTACATGACCTCACATGATATGACCTACAATGTACCCACAGAGGGAGAACTCACCCTAACCGGAGACCTGATGGTTGAGACTGACCTGATAACGAGATCTGAGTTGCCGAGTTCCACGACAATTTAAATAATGAGTTACTTATTGCACAAAGGCAAAACATACCATCCAAAGAACTCAGATCAAACAACAATGACCTTAAATGGATAAATAATTACTTAAAGAACATTATTGGTCAAAGGAAGGCTATAGGTAGGAGGATAAATCGTGGCGAAATTTACCTCCGAAATTATTATAAGGTATTGGCCGGTAGGGTTAAGACCGAGATAAGAAAAGCAAAGAGGAATAATGAGCTGAGGATAGCAAGGGAGGCGAAGTCAAGCCTCAAGGGATTCTATCAAATGTATCAAACAAAAACACGAGAAAAGATTGGACCAATATAGTCAGATACCAGCTAGCTAACTGATAACGATGGAGAAATGAGCAATAATCTGAATAAATATTTTTCAACAGTTTTCACCATGGAAAATTTTAATATGATACCCGAGGTACGGATTCTATACAGAGATAGTGAAGAAAACAAATTAAGCGAGCTAGTAGTGACTAGTAACGATGTTAGTAAGCAAATAGACAAACTAAAGCCTAATAAGTCACCTGGTCCTGATGACATATTTGCCAGAGTATTAAAGGAATGTAAGGAAGAGCTTAGCATGCCCTTAGCAAAATTGTTTAACATGTCCTTAAAAACAGGTGTAGTACCAGAATCCTGGAGGATAGGGAATATAATACCGATTTTCAAGAAGGGAGATAGATCACTATCCTCTAACTACCGTCCAATCAGTCTAACATCAATTGTAGGCAAATTACTGGAAGCAATCATTTCAAACATTCTTTTCATCAGTTAACGAATCAGTGGACGAGGGGCACAATTATGATGTGGTATATCTCGACTTTAGCAAAGCCTTCGAACAGAGTTCCCCACGAAAGACTAATAAGAAAAGGGCTCATGGCATTAAAGGTGATATTCTAAAATGGATTAGACCGTGGTTAAAGGACAGGAAACAGCGAGTGAGCATTAACGGCACTAAATCCCATTGGAGTAACGTCACTAGTGGAGTTCCCCAAGGCTCAATACTTGGGCCATTATTATTTATTATATACATAAACGACATAGATATCGGCATAGACAGCAACATAAGTAAATTTGCTGATGACACTAAAATAGGACGTGTAATTAAATCTGACGAGGACTCAGCAAAACTACAGGAAGATCTAAACAAATTTTTCGAATGGTCTGAAAAATGGCAGATGAAATTCAATGTGGACAAATGTAAAGTATTTAGTATAGGAGATGTAAACAGGGAAACCAGATACCAGATGAACAACGATGTTATTGAGAAATCCGACTGCGAGAGAGAGATTTAGGAGTAATAATAAGTAGAAATCTTAAGCCAAGTAAACAATGAGTATTTTCTCGAAACAATGCTAATAAAGTACTTGGGTTCATGCAAAGGAGTGTTAGCTACAAGACTAGCGAGGTCATCCTAAAACTATATCTTGGGCTTGTGAGACCTCACTTGGATTATGCAGTTCAATTCTGGTCACCGTATTACAGAATGGATATAGAATCCTTGGAAAGAATTCAGAGGAGAATGACAAGACTAATCCCGGGCATTAGGAACCTTGAGTACAGAGACAGGTTAAAGTATCTTAATTTGCACTTCCTCGAGAGACGTAGAGCAAGGTGGCGACATGATAGAGGTGTATAAATGGAAGTCAGGGCTAAACAAAGGGGACATTACAAAGGTACTCAAAATATCCAATCAGTAGCGAACTCGAAACAATGGTTTTAAATTAGACAAATTTAGATTTAGGCGCGAAATAGGTAAACATCGGTTTGGAAATAGAGTAGTGGATGAGTGGAAAAAGTTAACATATATCATCATTAACTCGGATACGCTGGATAGCTTCAAACATAGGTTGGATGCTTATATGAGCAATAGGGGCTGTGTATAAATGGGATTGCCCAGTATGGGCCAATAGGCCCGCTGCAGTTTCCTCCATTCTTATGTTCGTATGTTCTCAAGTGTAAGGCGAATTTTAAATAGGAATAAGGAAGATTGGGACTCACTACCTAACACGTGAGAGCAGTAGTACCTGAGAAAACAAACTAGGATTTAGTACAGTGTGAGCGCCTTGAAGGGTGAAACACAGCCTAAGGCCTTTTTTCGTTTCTAATATTTTGAATATGCGTTAATTTCACGAGATTGTGATTATTCTCTCTTGTTGAGATTTATATGAAAGATGACCTGTGTGAGTCATGTTAAAGAGGAACTAATTATATTCGTCTTGCCTTTGAGAAATTATAAGCAATTACCTTGTTTGTGCATTAAAAGTTACGGGGTTAGCGATACCTGTACAAGTATCATTTAAATGACCAGCAGTTTACCACTGTATGATGCGTATGGCAGTGGGAGAGACTGTTCTGAAAGATGATTTGACTCGTAAACCAGTTGATACACAACCGGATAACCGGGAGAAGGTAACACTGAGCCCCTCTCCCTTACGGTAGTAGGAGAAAACGTCCCAAACTAGAACGGCCCCACTCTAACCAAAACGGCCCCACCCTGTGATCAAAACGGCCCCACCCTGTGACCAAAACGGCCTAACTCTAACGGTTAGAGTCTAACCTAACCAGAAGTGGCAACTGTCAAATGTAAACGATGTAAACATTGGACCAAACAACCAGTTGCCACTTCTCGTTAGTTACCCAGCCAACTCAGACTGTCAACATGGCTGCTTTTATGCTCAGTTTTAGTTAGGTTAGGTTAGGTTAGAGTTAGGCCGTTTTGGTCACCGGTTGGGGCCGTTCTGGTTTGGTCCGTTTTCAATTGGGGCCGTTTTGCCTCGAAACCACCCTTACATGTAGAACCAAATACTGTACATGAGATAAACATGTAATGACTCACATTTGCAGATAGCATTAGCGAAAGTATATCCCCATAATAATGAATATATGTGCATATAGTTATATAAAAAATATAAAATGTTTATGAGTATAATAGTGAGGGTGTTATGCTACCAAAGGTCTCCTCAACTTACCTGGATGCTTCGTTAGCAACACTGAAAGAAGCATATGTGAAGTAGTGGAGAGCACCGGACTGATAGTCCATATCAAGACGCAGTGAGTAGTCTCTGCTGGCTGTTAATTTGTGCAGTATTTCGTTCCCTGCAATGTGAAGACAACTCTTTGATACAGAAGAATTGTACATACAGATTAATAACAACATCCAGACGATGTAATTATATATATTGAATCTCCTTGACAGGTATTATATATTTTTAGTGAAGTAGAGGGACAACAGAGACCCACCGAGCCAGTATTCGCCTGAGACGTTGCCAAAGCCGTTCTTGTAATCGACCCAGGAACGGTTGAAGTTCTCTTGAGGACTTTGCCTCTGACGACTCAAGAACACCGTCCACCCGCCTCCGTCCGTCTCCATGTCACACCACACTTGCACCGGACTGCTGCACGTGCACCTGTGGCAGTGGAACACGTGTAATCATCACCATGTGCTGTCACTTGCACGTGCAACTATGGTAGTAGAACACGGTTGAGATCTCTACGTGCAGACAATAATACAACTACTTGGTTTTGCCATGTGATGAACAGAAGTGACGGTCGTCACCAGAATGGGAAGACTTAGTAATGACACTCACTTGGTTAGTGACCTATTCACTAGTACGCACCTTATCAGGGATGTCAGTGCATTATCTGTTTGCTACGTGTCGCAGATGAGAGATCTTACCTGACCAGCGACACGCTGACGGTACTCACGTGAAAGGGTAGATCTCGTAAACACCGCTGGTGTTGGCGCCGCTCATCAGATAGTCGGCACAGTCCACGGGCCTGAAGCACAACATTACCTCCTCACACACAGGTCACGTCACCACAGAGACGGACAATTATTCTCTACATTAAGAATTGTGATCAAGACCTGGAGACCATCATTTCAAGTGAGTGAAGGACGCCCACATTTATGATCAGCTATCTTATGTTTATCAAGATTATTCTTATGAGCTGAATATTTCAACATTTACAGACTATGTCATTGTGTGGTGTGAAGTATGCAAACATATGTGAGTGTTACAAACGCTCACTTACCTCAGATTTGAGGCCACTGATATCCTGGAACTTGCAGCATCATTCTTCGATCTGCCAAGACCAGAAGATTAACACACTGGGTGACAGGGGTTTCTCTCGGCTTAATAAAATCGGCTGTTATTAACGAGAATAAAATTCTAAGTGTGGCACAACTTCTTAAAGGGTTGGCTGAAGGTAGTCCTTGTCCATATATAATTGCCATTTTCTTAATCTTGCAACAATAAACTCTTAATGAGGATCTACTTTAATGTCAGGTTAGTTCTCTCAAAACAAGTGAATGAAAATTAAAAGTAATGCCAATTAGACAATTTGTTGCTATTGATGTCTCAGGCGTTCCTAGTTTTTTCAACTTTGTTATCTCGTGACAAGTGAACGTATTGTAACTTGGTACATCATAATTATCAGTTCTTGCTTCGTATTTCTTTGATGTCAAGTTTCAACAAACCTTCGTTTAGTCACTTTAGTGTGGTGTTTGTGGTTGGCACAACTAAAAGCCTTGATAATATTTCTCACAATATTACAAAACAACATAAAAGTCAAGACATTTTTCTTTTCCTTGTACATTATTACGCCAGCTCCAAGTCTTATAATTATTCAAGGATAACAAGTGTAACTAACAGATACAACATCTTACCCCGTCATAAAACTATCAACTGGATGACTTTGTTGTCGCAGACTCTCGTCTTCCTCTTGCAACTCTTGGTCTTTCTCGTCCAGTCGAGCGTCCTGCCGGAACTCTTGGGCCTTGTTGACACCTTCCTGTAGGTACACATGTAATATAAAATATCAGTATAAGTGAAAAAAACACTAATAGAATAAATGAAATTATGGAATACTTGGATGATAGTTATAAAGAACTTTTGAAGCTACATCTACTTACCACGTCAGTCTCCTTCTGGAACTGGGTGGCTGTGGTGGCACACACGCCAAGTACCACCGTCCACAAGCACGCCCACACCACCCTCATCTTGCTCATGTTGGGTGCTCCTGAGAGTAAACCAAAAGAAATATCCTGAATATGTAGCAGGTTTTGTTTAGAAATTATATGATAAGAGAATACATGCAGCTTGAATGACTCATCTAAGTTTTATTTTATCGCAGGTAAATCGGGAATAAGATATGCAAATTTTAATCATAGAGTCTAATGTAAACAAGCAGATAAGAAATACAGGTGTGAGACAATTTATTCAATTCATACATATCGAGAACTCCACAAACGTTTTACGAGTTTAATACAATATATTCCTAGTTAACTTAATGTGGTTATACTGGAAAAAAAAAACTTTAAGAACCGCATATTATGGAAAGATGGCCTATGTAGACATTTAATGTAACTTGTATTATGTTGCTGGTTTTGGGAAGGAGCTTCGACAACTGAATTTAGATCATACATTAATTACACAGCTCTTGAGTTCTGGTGTATCATTTCGTAATTTTATCGTATTAACAGTTCTGATTTTGACACTCGGACCAGATTTATGGTAGCGTCGGTGGAAACCAAACAGACTTCTTAGAAATAGTTTTCAATATCTTTGAGTGGTTCACAAACGTTACTATTTGTCAGTCAAGTCAATAAACAATGTTGAAATATATTCATCTGAACCTTTGGTGACCGGTGTCACTCCTCTCATGCTTTTGCCAGGCTGAAAACATCGACGTATTGTGTCAGTACTCGTATCATCTTGCTCCCCCTTTCCAAAAAGATTAATACACAAAAGATGTTATTAAGTGCATTTTCGAATCTGCTCGTACATGTTACGTAAAACGATGTTATTTCATTGCATACTGGATGATAATGTGCAAAATATCTTTATAGACGCGCCATTAACTACAAACTAAGCCTTTTTTGTGCCTTGGCAGGAGAACAATTGCTGTGTTTACGAGCACTTCTAAAGGGAAAGGAACAGAATGTATTAATTTCATTATTATTATTATTTTTTTGCCATGTGGCTGGACACACTTACAGAATTTGCGGTAAGACCTTCGTTGTTGCAGACATAAAACTAATTAATTAAAGAGATTGGAGATGAGGCTATGCTTAAAGGAAAACAAATCCAGTGGGGCCTATAAGTTTTATGTCCGATATTAATGATATTTTTATACAGACGTAAAACAGATCATGAAATGTGTTGTCATTTCTCAAAATTTTATTAAAAAACATTAGCCGCCGCCTACATTTGAGGAATTTATGTTGTGTTGTGTAGGCCAGGGGATAACAATTAGATGCTCTATGCTGTTCAAGGTAATTTTAGGACAAGGGTCTGGCGGCCACCCTGGTCCCCAGTACCCCCCAAAATTTATCATAAAGTTAACGCTAATCTCAGAAATTACCGCGGCAACCTAAAAACCCAAACTCCGGACCACTCGCGAAAAAGACACCCAGTGGGAAATTATTTTTCTGGTAGATGTTTACATTTTCAAAAGTAAGATTATATGACGTACATTACCACTGAAAGGTAATGAAACACACAACCCGTTTTTCAGGATTTCCTCAAAGTACAGTACATAAGCAGATCTCTTAGAACGTCACTTTTTTTATCCTATTTATATTAAGAACTAACTCTAACTTTGAAAAAAAAGGATTAATTCAAGTTTTAAAGAAAATGCCTCTATTACCTGAAGTTGATTCAAGAAGTTGCGAAAGTTATTCTCCGGTTGACGGCTGTGGTCACTAGCTAGACAACCTGTGTGGTGCTGACGATTGCTATGAAATGTTCGTCTTATATACCTGACATGGGGCTGCAATATATTGAGTGTTCACGACAGGTGTGCACATCGTGATAGGGACCTCATCATCCCTATTTGTTTTTGGTCTCATAAAAAGAAACCCGGCAAATTAGTTCTCAAACAATTTCATATCGTATTTCACTGATGTGTGCAGTATTAAGACCTTTACGACACGGTACACCTGTTATACACACAAACATAAGGCAAGAAGGAGGACGAGACTTGAATTTAATATTTCTATTCGAAATATGATATAAATGTGTATATTTTCGATCTTGCATTCATTCATCATTACCGTTCCTACGCTACAGATATATTTGCAGAGCTGCAGTGTTTGATTCGTGTGCTCGTGCGCTTGATTTGTAAGCATCAGGAATTAAAAATTGGCAGCCGCGTTCATGGAAGAACCGTTGAATGGTTCTGCGCGCGTTAATCTTCCACATTACCAACGGTAACCTTAACATTCGACCCAAGAGCAGTATGATGCTTATCTGTCTGTAGAAATTAAAGTTATGGTTAAAAAATCAGGGAATAACACCATCATAAAGAACAACAACAATAGCATGGGTGACAAGACTCTCCTGATGTTCTCTGGATGATAGAAACAATATACTGCCGCCATCTACGAGGCACTTTTTTTTCTCTTTCAAATGAATTGTCTGTAAAAGTCACTATTCGCCAGTAGTAAACTAAAACCAAAACACCGCCATTTGACACACTGGTTCTTAGACGACTCCGCAATGAAATATAAATGATCATGAATTTTTAAATAACGAAAACAACTGAAACAAATGCAAATATAAAAGCCCATAGTTTCACCTCTTTTTTCAATTATTTTAGAACGTTATTATCTGCTCAACGTAAATCTATCTGCCTTGATGTGTGAAACAATTTGTGACATTCTGCCTATCGCCTAATAGCGAGTTGGAGCGAGTTGCGTTGTCGTGGCCATTTTAAATTTGACAGGCATCAAGCCACACAGGACCCCTCGAACAGAACAACCACCAGGCTATTTGTTGATGTTAGTATGTTATTACTGCGCTTCAACAACTAAGGTCTTTTAGAGAGTAAAAAGGTTAGTAATTATACTATAACATCATCAAACAAAAATTATATGATAAAACTTTCTGAACCAGGCTACGTATTTCACAGTTAAATTATATATGAATACAGTATCTGCATATCCAGTACTTTATAATTCTAAACTAATGTAATTTGTTTCAAAGGTGTTGGGGGTAATATTAGCGTTTTTACCTTTGTATGTTCCGGTGTGGCTGTACACTACCTGTTAAAGCGAACGAAGCTTACTATAAGCTACCTAATTGTATGTATTTATTTTTAAATATCTTAGTGTCTGGTTGGAATGGTTGTTTTTTATAACAGAAAAGTGCGGGAGGACATTAGAGGGAACATTATACACGTGCAGTGATGTCTAAGAATCGTTTTGTGGGGGAGCAAGTGAACACTGTAGTAAAGTTATATTTAAAATATTTTCTTTTGTTCTGATTTCATTATCATTATTTTGTTTTATTAGATGAATTATTGATTGAATTTCATGAAATTATGATGTAAATGGGTCTGGGGCAGAAGAATAGGATATAGGCTTGGAACGCATTTTTATATTTTTCATTTTAATAGTTGTTTATGAGATTTTGTTTTACGCCATTTTTTTGAAAGGCAACTCTCACATTGATAACGTTAATATTTTTTCCTTTATATTCCCTACTAAATTAGGGATATATGTAATATGATGGCAAATACGGATCCTCCCCTCTCCCACCCCCGATGACCATGAAATATCTGCCCAAGAGAAATGATGAAGATGGCGAACAGAGAATGCAAAAATCATCCGAGCTTAAAAAACGGAATTATGTTATCTAAGTACGCATATGAAGAAACCTACAAAATGTAATGTTCTGTTACATATTTTTTTTATAACCTTGTTAACATATCTGAGTGGGACGAGATATGTTAGGTTATAAGAACGAATTCGCTGACTGAGCGAAAAACCCCGACCACAACGCATTATAGACAAAGCAAATTTACCAGAAAGCGAAATTTTGCATCGTGCGTTTTTCCCAACAGCCACAACGCATTAGGGTAAGTCAGTTCATGCAGGTTAGGTTAATTCCGAGACCATCCAGAACGAAATTTTGCTCTCTAGTAATTTTGCCGTGTTCAGTGTTTTTTTTTTTCACTCAGCGACGTCTTAGAAATAGTACGGAGGTGGTTCACTGGATAGGGATTCGACTAACTTGAGGTAAATGTTGGCACACCTGCGAATTTCCTTCAATCGATTGGCAATGAACTTCACCCACATCCCACTCGCGACACATGATGGCCATTAATTTTGAATTGGGTTCATATCATAACCTTTACTAGGCCAGTTGCGGACTTCCACTTCTGGGTGGTGAGTGAACCACTTTCACCGCATTACATGTGTGGCTGAGGAAAGGATCTGGCAGCAAAAATACTTCCTCTAAGACTTGAATGTAAATGTTCTCCTGGGAATTTTCAATAGACTTTGACCAACCTAGACCCCAGGGAAATGTGACTTTCCCTTGAATGTGTTTTGCATTATACTGAGTGTTTATTGATTTCCAGCACTTTCTTCCCCCTGATTTAAATGATAACGGAAGACTTGTCATCCGTAAAAATAGCTGTTTTCCATAAACTTGGGTCTCCTACAGTATAATGGAGGGCAAAAACCTAGTCTACATTTTTTGTGTACTAAAGATTTTTTGTTTTCAGTCAAATAACAATGGATCCGCAATCTTGTAGTTCGCGGGTGGCAAGGTAGCCGCAGATTCCAAATGACCCGAACTTCAGACGACTTTGGTTACTCCTGCATGGTGTCCATCATATGGGTAACCTCTTCATAGGTGGTAACTGGAGGTCTTCCACTACGAGGCTTAGTTTTAAGAGAACCTTCCTCCTGTCGTCGTATAATCCACCTATTAATTGTCTTGACGGAAACACCTGTTACATGGGCAATATTTCTTGACGCCGTTCCACTCTCCCACATCCTGATGATTCGTGCCCGGTTTGTAATGACGTCAAGTGTGTTGTCCCGCCTTGCTACCATGTCAAAGTGGAATAAAAGTCTTGCATTGACAACATAATGTCCCTATTTACAGGATTATTTGGTCATTCAATAGAACGTAGAACCTAATTAAAATGCATATATTATATAAATGCAACAAGTAAGACTCATTCACACATTTTAAAAGACGTCTCTATTGGCGAGTCTCCTAAAGTCTCACCCCTTCACTGTCAGCTTTCACTTATGCGCTCTCTTATCACCTTACAGTTCTTTCCAGATCACACCTGTTAGCAGCTTCAGCTTTCTCATGGTCATTTTTTCCCTTTAAACACACATATACACAAGCAAACTTCATCATACCCCAGGTACACACGGTAAAAAAGTATCTTTCAACACTTTGTGTGAAACCATATGCTACTACTGCTTTGATGTCACTCGGAATCGAGTATGACGATCATCCAACTATGATACAATGATATGGGTTATTAAGGATGTCACCTTCGTTGGTGAACTCTGAGGTGACTCGAGAGGCCGATACGAGACCGGCAGGGTCGTCCATAGATGTTACATGTGCGAGAGCGGCAGCGTCTTTCCGGCGTTGGCGCTTGTCTGCCTCGGAATGCAGTCGGGTTAACTCGAAAGTATTGACACCTCGTGTGGGTGCTCCTCTAAGAGTTACAGTGTGGAGTGATCGTCTCCCAAGTGAGGGAGTCGATTTGATACTTTTTCAGGTTTGTCTTAAGACTACTTATAGCTCTTCAGTTGCCCGCCAGCATTACGTTTATTATTCGTTAGGTGACTGTAAAGTAGCTGCTTTGGCAGTCTACTGTCGTCCATGCTGGTAACATGGCCGGTCCAACGTAGTTATTCGTGGAAAATGGTAGCCTCGATGTTCCTACAGTTGGTGTCAGCGAGAATACTGGGGAGGATAGAACGTAGACTACATTGGTGAAAGTTTTCAAGTGCCTTGAGGTTCCTTTTGTATGTGACCCATGTTTCGCTGCCAAATAGCAGGGTTGGAAGGACCACTGCTCGATATACGTGCAGCTTTGTAGAAAATTTCAGCTCCCTACAGCTGAAGATACAGGTACGGAGTCTGCCAAAGGCTTGAGATGCACATCTGATCCAATATTGAATCTCTTCATCGATGACGCGATGGTGTACAGGTGGGAGCCGAGACAGGTGGAGGTGTGGCTGAACCGAGGCAGGCTGAAAAAGCATCTGAGTCTTACTACATTCACCTCAAGGCCGAAGTGCGCATACGCATCTGAGTAAGTGTTCAGGATCTCCCGTAGGTCGCGTTCAGTGTGAGCGAGGAGGGTGAGGTCGTCTGCATACTGAGGTTCAGAATGGAAGCTGTCGACACCTATGTTCCTGCCGGGAGTCGTCTTATGTTGAAAAGATGCTTCATCGAGTTCTGGGTGCCCACCCCGCTTGCTTAATTGACACAGGCACGCATAAGGAAATGAAAAAGAGAGTTGGCGCCAATACCCATCCTTGTTTTCCCCCCGTTTGGATGAGGAAGAACTCAGACTTGGTGCCATTGTACAGGGCACTGCCGTTCATGCCATCGTGGAGTTGCCTCACAATGGCGACGAATTTTGGTGGGCAGCCAAAAGGGCTGAGGGTCCACCAGGGGGCTTCCCTGTTGACCGAGTCAACATAATACTTCCTTGATACAAATGTATAGTATATATCAGGTGCCTAAAAGAGAGCTCAGGTTCTCAACTGGCTCAGCCATGTTAATATTGTTATTATTATCCACTCTGTATCTGTGTTTTTTTGGCTAAATAAACTGTTTCAATTTTGTTTCATTTCAACTACTTGAACTGGCTGTCATGTATCCCAATAGCATGCCAACCAGGCGACTTTACCTGCAAATTAGTTTTTTACATACCTGCTATAAATGCACTTACCTCAGACGTCTCTTCAAAGCGTCTTCACAGAACAATCTTCTAAATAGGAAATTTATCGTTGGGAGGCCTTGAAAGTCTGAAGTAGTGGGACGTCATTACTGTCCAGCCAGTGACGTCACAACCAACATGGCCGCCGTCGGGAGAGGCGTTTTAAAATAATATACATCAGACGCCGGATTCCTCGATAATACAACTCAGTTTGGAAAAAAAAAATCATTCCACAAAATATTAAAAAAAAACATCGCTGGATTTATATTACATTATATATAAAAAAACGATAAACCAGAAAAAAAAAACATCTTCACCCCAAGGAAGACTTACTTAGATCACGTCAGGTTACAACTACGAGAGATGCATGGTAAAGCATAAATTCTAAAACTCTTGTTCATAAATCTTCGATTGGCAAATTTCAAAATTTCCTGAGGTGTAATATTGTACTGTAACATGGGAATTGAGATGCTTGTAATAGACTGAATGTTTAGTAAAAACGCAAGAAAAAATAAATGAATCATAAAAGTATGTAAACAGCCAAGACACTTGTGTGAAAACTATTGAATTGGGTCTTGATGAAGTCCATTTTAAAATGTACACACATTTTATGATCATGGTCACCATAACTGCACCAGCACACTTATTCAGCTGCCAACACGGGCAGGTAAAAACATTCCTCCGCTATTGCCAGTATCATCGGTGATGAGACGCGCAGAACATACCCACGATCATATTTCACCCAATTCCTTCTGTCAACTGCATGTAAGGCTTACCCAGTCTCCCTCTTGAAGCAAGCCAAACAATGGCTATTTTATACCACTTTTCAGTCGCTAATTTTAGGGAGGATCAAATTATCGGAGCTCAGTTTGACGTACCAGGATGAATTAGTGATAAATAAGTGGAGCTTGTACTCACCTGTCACAGTTTTGGCTTACATGAAACACCAGGTAGTAGGTAGTAGACAGCGATCAAACAGGGAGGTACTACCGCCTAAGAAGATATTGGAAGCATAGTGTGTTGTCTACTGGTAGACCCTGCTGCCATATGGCACCACAAAAATTGTGACCAAATTCCAGGTTGCTAATCTGACTTTCTGCCTCATTTACACACAATTGCAGGGTCTCAATTGTCTCTCTTACTATTGACAACACAACATACATATATCCTTTGTCACTATTGATCCATTTTCAATTTTGTATTCATTATTATTATTATTATTATTATTATTATTATTATTATTATTATTATTATTATTATTATTATTAGTATTATTATTAGTATTATATATTCTAATTTAATAATATATATTTTTTTATGAATTTTTATTATTATTATTATTATTATTATTATTATTATTATTATTATTATTATTATTATAATTATTATTATTATTATTATTATATTTTTGCCCCCAGGCCCTGATGTGGGTCATTGACATGTGCCCTGGTGGGCTAATCCCGTAAAAAAAAAATCCGGTCTACAATTGCATATCACGGATTTCGCGTACCCTTTAATTCCAAAACTGTTCAGAAATTTCTTGTAATTACTATGACCGAGAGTTAACTTATTCATTAAACATGTTAGGTTAGGTTAGCTTAGTTTAGCTGACGGTCGCAGCGCCTGCAAGACATTTTGAAATATTTAAGGATTATGTGAAATTCCTAGTTACACAGATACCCAGAACAATATATTATAAACACCCCAAACGCACTTCATCGGACCCATGTCAGAGATACAGCTGTATTTTACTAATGATGTATCAGTAATTATTTCCAGGAAAAGGGAACGTGATGGTGACGGGGGTGATGTGGGTATGTGTAATGGCACTGGTGTTGCGAGTGTTCTCAGTGACGTAGCTGACTACGTAAGGTAAACTATTAGGAAATCATTCGAACACAAACAGGTCCAGCAGCGGGATTCCCGACTGAACGAAGCCGATGAGCACCCACAGCAGGACACCAGACTTGTTTGGGATAACCCGAAACATCCCAAATCTGCCGCAACGAAGTCATACACAAAATAAGCGTGGTTTGCCAGTGCAAGATTTGTATTTTCTGTTCATTTTCACACATAGTTCTGTTTCAAATTGCACTAAAATATTGTACAATCTACTAATTATTCGGAAAGTTTCTTGTGAATTTAAAACAGAGGAGCTGCATCTTAGGGTTTATCATTAGTTCATAAACAACGCCCGACTCAAGAGCAAACAGACGTGCTGAAACGTGTCCCTCAAGATTTTTTTTAACAGAATTCATGTAACTCCTTTTACCTTTGGTGAGGTAATTTTGCTTATGGATATATTCCTAAACAGAATCACTTTTACTGCTGCACAATGAAACAGGAAAAATGTATTGAATAGAAGAGTAACTTAGAAACTAAGCCACATCAATGTCTAATGACATTATATACATATATATATATATATATATATATATATATATATATATATATATACAGTACAGTACTGTAGTGTGGCACGAATACAGTACAGTAAATCACCCTGACTCACAATCAAGTCATGACCTACAGACATCCTCTGCCACTGCCAGCGCTGTTAGATCGGAAAGAACATACAATTCGCTCAGTTGAAGCTCACAATTACGACGAATGGAAACTGACATAAATTCGTACCGACGCATCACTAATGAGCCATAACCTTAAAAATATAAATGTAAGTGCGTATGTTGCATATACTGTAATGAAAACAAAAGCGAGAAAAGAATTGTATAGTGTGAAATATACTTGATAATGCAGGTGTTGAAAGTATAGATGAGTGAGGTGCAAAGATTTGTAGTCTGTACTTGAGGCTGAGGGGCTGTGTTGATCACCTGATGCTGGGCGCCATCAACTCCTTCATGTGAGTTCTGTACTGTCTCTATCTCCCTCACAAGGTGAATACCACAACATATGATTCACACCAAATGAATACCTTCACTCAGGCTCCTGTCCATACAGATGAGTACTGTCACTTTAATCCTAAAGAGATGAGCACCATCAGCTAGATCGAGGAACATTGTCCTGGTGAACATCAGCACCTCGATGCCTGTTGAAGAGGATATCATATTTGAATCTATCTAGGTAAGTACTTATAGGGGTCAGGGAAAAAACACTTTTATTTGAGTTGCAGGCTGCACTTTTCAGGCATCGTTTGTATGGCTGTAACAAACACCTGTGCAAAATTTCATGCCATTTCATGCATACTTACCCTGCCGCATCGCGAACGACTTTTTGTCAACTTTTAGTGTATACCAAAAATTAGGTGTCATTTAATGTTTTCCAGGATAATGATAAATTACATGGGTGACATCGATTTAATTCACATGTTATTTTACAGGTACACCGTATAGAAAATCATTACAAGTTCATATTGAAATTCTTTTTTGTGCGGAACCTTGGCATCATTTTCCTAGACAATAATCTTTGCCTAATATATCCATCTCTCGATTCGTATCCCGTCACTTCAGTGCAAGCTTCAGTCATCACTTTTATGCCTCTCTCGACCGCCTGAGTGCTGTTTGGCCACTTGGGCACCACTAATGGTGTCTCAAGAATGTCATTAACCTGTAGATTTGACAGAGAAGCAATGGAAGGAGGCTCAGTCTTGAGTTCATTCCTCCAGTTAATCATGGAATGATAGTTTTTTGCTTGCCACTTTAGTTTCGGAGTCACCACCTTTCTCATGTTGACTACAGGAGGCACATCCTCATTCCCATCTCCATCTTTACCCTCCTCATCAGTATAGTTTAACAAATTCTCATCAACAGCAGCATCAGAATCTTCCTCCTCCTCTTCAGATCTGCCAGTGCATTCTTCCTTTTGCTGATTCTCCTCTCTAATTTTTCTTATCATTGAGACAGCTTTTTCTCTAGCAGTCATGTCCTCATCTGCACACATACCAAGAAGGACTTGATCTGTGTGGGCGAAGTATGCATTTCTCTGGACAGCCTTCTTCACTATCGTCTCCTCCTCACTATTCAGGTGTTTCATATACAGCAGGGACTGGAATACGTTCCTTGAGCCGTGTGTTACGTAAGGGTGTATCTTGATGTAAAACCACATTGGAGCACTGAACTTTATTATTGTAATGACAATTCTTTTCAACTCATGGCTGGGTCTTGATGTTGCTACATACAGCCTGAGGATTCTACTCCATAAGGTGTTCCACCTTGACACACAGGGAGGACCTGGCTCAATAGCAGCCAAGTCATCTTCAACAACAACTGTGATAACTCCTTTACAAATCCTATACAGGTATTTCTGATCCCAGGACAGATCTTTCTCCACTTCATCATTAAACACAGGGAAATCAGGGAAACTGACTGGCTGGAAGGCGACAACTGGAAGCTCAGACAAAGACTCCTTGATCTGCTTTCCAATGGGACCACGCCAATGCTCAGGACCACTTGGTTTACCATCATAGTGATAAAAAACTGCGCGGAAAGGCAGCTCATTTCCGTGAAGCTGACATATGAAATAATGGAGCGGGTGACCAAGTAACATTTCAAGATGATGAATGACTCCATTTTCTGATCCTACATTTACATTGGTTCCATCACAACCAACACACACAATGGGCTGCTGGGTTAGATTTTTCTCCACCAGAAACTCGTGAATAGTTTTGGCAATCTGCTTTCCGTGTCCAGTCTTGGGAGTCACATGTGTGAGATATTCATTGCCAGGCTCAACCATGATGACATAATGATCTTTCACCATCATCCTCGAACTCCATTTCTCGGTCTTCTCATTCTTTATCATCACACGAGTGGCGGTCTTCTTACCATCAAAATAGAGTGACGTCAAATTATCTAAACTAGCCATCTCAATTTCTTGCCTCTTAAATCGGTATTTTTGTCTCGCATCCCGCAGCTTATGTGGTCCAATAACCTGACTCTTGTCATCCTTTGTGATAATGCCATAGTCAGTTAAGGTGGCAGTAGCAATGGCAGCTCCAGCATAATCACTAATCAAGTATCGGTCACAAGCGGCAGCCAGTGTAGGTCTCCCCTACATTACAGTACAGTAACACAACATTGAGAAATGAAATGAGAAAAGGCTGATAATCAATATAGACATAGTACCATACTCATCTGCAATAAGACAACTTAAATGAAATAAGAGATATGAAAAAAAGTTGATAAACACTGAACAGAACACTGCACCGCCACAGCGGCTGTTTGGCTAGTACTGTAGGTAAATTTAAAAATTTCAGTAGAAAATGCGGCAGACTAAACCTCGACATATCAGCTTCAAATTTGGCATGGAGTCTTAGATATGTATAAAGAACAATGCCTGAAGAGTGCAGCTTTGAGCAAAATTTCACTGCCCCCTAAAGTACTACCACCTGGCTGAGTAATATTCAACAACTTCAGTGCCAGTGACCGTTAGGTAAGGTTAGGCTAGGTTAGGCTAGGCTAGGCTAGGCTAGGTTCGGCTAGGCTAGGCTAGGCTAGGCTAGGCTAGGTTAGGCTAGGCTAGGCTAGGCTAGGTTAGGTTAGGTAAGGTAAGGCTCTGATTTAGTTAAGGCATCGTATAACACCATAAGGTAAGGTAAGGTAAGGTAAGGTAATGTAAGGTTAGGTTAGGTTAGGTTAGGTATGAAACTATTTATGTATGGATATATGAATTATGATCATCTACAAGATCGTCTAATAGCCTGTCAGAACTTTCCAAGAATAAGATATACGTAGAAGTTATCGGTTTTAGTAATGTTTCCTATTTAGCTTAATATATATCACTCGAAAACCAGAGCAACAAACAAACGGTGTAACCACTATTTGTTTTTATTCATCCTAATGCATTGATAATTCCCTTAATTCAATTCGTAATCAAAACAGGAACAAATGATATGAATATTAAATGAGAAAAACTCCAGAATGGTATGACTATTTTCAGGTGACAGCGTCAAAGAGTCTTTTATCAGTTTGCAATGCCTCATCAAAATGCATGATATATATATTAGGGGGCAGGGAAAAAACACTTTTATTTGAGTTGCAGGCTGCACTTTTCAGGCATCATTTGTATGGCTGTAACAAACACCTGTGCAAAATTTCATGCCATTTCATGCATATTTACCCTGCCGCATCGCGAACGACTTTTTGTCAACTTTTAGTGTATACCAAAAATTAGGTGTCATTTAATGTTTTCCAGGATAATGATAAATTTTACATGGGTGACATCGATTTAATTCACATGTTATTTTACAGGTACACCGTATAGAAAATCATTACAAGTTCATATTGAAATTCTTTTTTGTGCGGAACCTTGGCATCATTTTCCTAGACAATAATCTTTGCCTAATATATCCATCTCTCGATTCGTATCCCGTTACTTCAGTGCAAGCTTCAGTCATCACTTTTATGCCTCTCTCGACCGCCTGAATGCTGTTTGGCCACTTGGGCACCACTAATGGTGTCTCAAGAATGTCATTAACCTGTAGATTTGACAGAGAAGCAATGTAAGGAGGCTCAGTCTTGAGTTCATTCCTCCAGTTAATCATGGAATGATAGTTTTTTGCTTGCCACCTTAGTTTCGGAGTCACCACCTTTCTCATGTTGACTACAGGAGGCACATCCTCAATCCCATCTCCATCTTTACCCTCCTCATCAGTATAGTTTAACAAATTCTCGTCAACAGCAGCATCAGAATCTTCCTCCTCCTCTTCAGATCTGCCAGTGCATTCTTCCTTTTGCTGATTCTCCTCTCTAATTTTTCTTATCATTGAGATAGCTTTTTCTCTAACAGTCATGTCCTCATCTGCACACATACCAAGAAGAAGTTGAACTGTGTGGGCGAAGTATGCATTTCTCTGGACAGCCTTCTTCACTATCGTCTCCTCCTCACTATTCAGGTGTTTCATATATATAGCAGGGACTGGAATACGTTCCTTGAGCCGTGTGTTACGTAAGGGTGTATCTTGATGTAAAACCACATTGGAGCACTGAACTTTATTATTGTAATGACAATTCTTTTCAACTCATGGCTGGGTCTTGATGTTGCTACATACAGCCTGAGGATTCTACTCCATAAGGTGTTCCACCTTGACACACAGGGAGGACCTGGCTCAATAGCAGCCAAGTCATCTTCAACAACAACTGTGATAACTCCTTTACAAATCCTATACAGGTATTTCTGATCCCAGGACAGATCTTTCTCCACTTCATTATTAAACACAGGGAAATCAGGGAAACTGACTGGCTGGAAGGCGACAACTGGAAGCTCAGACAAAGACTCCTTGATCTGCTTTCCAATGGGACCACGCCAATGCTCAGGACCACTTGGTTTACCATCATAGTGATAAAAAACTGCGCAGAAAGGCAGCTCATTTCCGTGAAGCTGACATATGAAATAATGGAGCGGGTGACCAAGTAACATTTCAAGATGATGAATGACTCCATTTTCTGATCCTACATTTACATTGGTTCCATCACAACCAACACACACGATGGGCTGCTGGGTTAGATTTTTCTCCACCAGAAACTCGTGAATAGTTTTGGCAATCTGCTTTCCGTGTCCACTCTTGGGAGTCACATGTGTGAGATATTCATTGCCAGGCTCAACCATGATGACATAATGATCTTTCACCATCATCCTCGAACTCCATTTCTCGGTCGTCTCATTCTTTATCATCACACGAGTGGCGGTCTTCTTACCATCAAAATAGAGTGACGTCAAATTATCTAAACTAGCCATCTCAATTTCTTGCCTCTTAAATCGGTATTTTTGTCTCGCATCCCGCAGCTTATGTGGTCCAATAACCTGACTCTTGTCATCCTTTGTGATAATGCCATAGTCAGTTAAGGTGGCAGTAGCAATGGCAGCTCCAGCATAATCACTAATCAAGTATCGGTCACAAGCGGCAGCCAGTGCAGGTCTCCCCTACATTACAGTACAGTAACACAACATTGAGAAATGATATGAGAAAAGGCTGATAATCAATACAGACATAGTACCATACTCATCTGCAATAAGACAACTTAAATGAAATAAGAGATATGAAAAAAAGTTGATAAACACTGAACAGAACATTGCACCGCCACAGCGGCTGTTTGGCTAGTACTGTAGGTAAATTTTAAAATTTCAGTAGAAAATGCGGCAGACTAAACCTCGACATATCAGCTTCAAATTTGGCATGGAGTCTTAGATATGTATAAGGAACAATGCCTGAAGAGTGCAGCTTTGAGCAAAATTTCACTGCCCCCTAATATATATACAGTTCTATAAATATAAACTTCTATATGCATATGAATGCCGACTAAATACCTTAACCATCATTGAAAAAAGGGTATCGAAGTGGTTGTTTGAGAAATAAATATTTGTTTTACTTTTAGGAGGCTTCCTGAAATGGCAATAATGAGCTCCTTTTCATGGTGTGCACACCTGTCGCGGTCACCCGATGCCAAGTGATGTCCTTGAAACCTTTACTCAATGCTTTACATACTCCACCTCGGTTATATAAGACCATTTTGCCACGATCGTCAGCAGCTGCGGTTTCTTGTCCAACGCACTCAGTTGTAGGCTAATACTTCTGCAAGTTTTCTCAAGTAAGGTTTTGGGTAATAATTTTGTAAGTTTTAAATTTCTTACACAGTATTCATATAATTTTTCTTCAGTTTCATAGGTGAACGACCCTAAGACTGTCTTCCCATTTATAAATATCCCACTCAATACTCGCATGTTCGTTGTTAACGAAATATTATTGACGCCTGTGTTAAGATCTTTGAGACTGTATCCTCATCTTGATTTCTTACACTCCAAACTTCAGCTACGTGTGTGCGGTTACATGGAACGTCGCCTGTTCTACGATTGTTATAGTACACGGAATCTGTATTTTATTGGGGGAGAGATAAGGAGATACAGCGGTGGCTCTGGGGTTCATGAGGTCCTGTACAAGAGAGCCAAATTTGCCACCTGGCCGCCTTGCGCTCAAACTGGTATTGCTACTGACAAATTATGATATTTTATATCAGACACACACACGTTTGTTGATGTCTGGACTTTTAAGTGAGAAAGGAAGATTTCGATGAATTTAAAGGAATTTCTTTGCACCGAAATATATATTAAAATTATACAAAGTTTTGTGCACCCACAGTGCAGGTAGAAGATGTAATGTTCAGAAAACTGCAAATTTTTCAATGTAAAACAAAATTATTTTGCCATTAGCTTCTACTCTTCATGTTCTTGAATTAGAAATAATGCCACAAATTATTGTGGATAAAAGCTTTAAGTATAAGAAATTTTTATTGTCTGACCAGGTAGCACAACGTTTAAACTTTGAGTCCTTCGACCTACAGTTGCTTACAACAGACGACACTTTACAAAATTACGTCCTACGTATTTAGGATAATTCTTTTGGTTTACTCTCAGGAGAACCCAACAAGAGCAAGATGAGGGTGGTGTGGGCGTGCTTGTGGACGGTGGTACTTGGCGTGTGTGCCACCAGAGCCACCCAGTTCCAGAAGGAGGCTGACGTGGTAAGTAGATGTTGTTCGTGTTCTGGGTAATAAGTTCAATATACAGGAGCGAACACAAACACCTGTATAGTTTTGAAGGTTCGATTTACTGGACAAGAGATATATACACAAGGAGAGTAGCGCTCTTCAACCTGTCTGCTGGTCAGCTGCCCTATGGACGACGTATGGCAAGTGAGACATTAACAGCTTCCATACGTCGCCAGGCACATTAATTAGGCATGTGGGACATCTTAAATATATTGCCACATGCTACTAGCTAGGCTGAATAAATAGTACATAAATGGAGCACATACATAAAATACATACATAATATAAATACAGCATACAGAATATACATACAGATGTAGCTTCAAAAGTTCTTTATAACCATCATCCAAGTATTCCATAATTTCATTTATTCTATTAGTTTTTTTTCACTTATACTGATATTTTATATTACATGTGTACCTACAGGAAGGTGTCAACAAGGCCCAAGAGTTCCGGCAGGACGCTCGACAGGACGAGAAAGACCAAGAGTTGCAAGAGGAAGACGAGAGTCTGCGACAACAAAGTCATCCAGTTGATAGTTTTATGACGGGGTAAGATGTTGTATCTGTTAGTTACACTTGTTACCCTTGAATAATTATAAGACTTGGAGCTGGCGTAATAATGTACAAGGAAAAGAAAAATGTCTTGACTTTTATGTTGTTTTGTAATATTGTGAGAAATATTATCAAGGCTTTTAGTTGTGCCAACCACAAACACCACACTAAAGTGACTAAACGAAGGTTTGTTGAAACTTGACATCAAAGAAATACGAAGCAAGAACTGATAATTATGATGTACCAAGTTACAATACGTTCACTTGTCACGAGATAACAAAGTTGAAAAAACTAGGAACGCCTGAGACATCAATAGCAACAAATTGTCTAATTGGCATTACTTTTAATTTTCATTCACTTGTTTTGAGAGAACTAACCTGACATTAAAGTAGATCCTCATTAAGAGTTTATTGTTGCAAGATTAAGAAAATGGCAATTATATATGGACAAGGACTACCTTCAGCCAACCCTTTAAGAAGTTGTGCCACACTTAGAATTTTATTCTCGTTAATAACAGCCGATTTTATTAAGCCGAGAGAAACCCCTGTCACCCAGTGTGTTAATCTTCTGGTCTTGGCAGATCGAAGAATGATGCTGCAAGTTCCAGGATATCAGTGGCCTCAAATCTGAGGTAAGTGAGCATTTGCAAAACTCACATATGTTTGCATACTTCACAACACACAATGACATAGTCTGTAAATGTTGAAATATTCAGCTCATAAGAATAATCTTGATAAACATAAGATAGCTGCTCATAAATTTGGGCGTGCTTCATTCACTTGAAATAATGGTCTCCAGGTCTTGATCATCACAATTCTTAATGTAGAGAATAATTGTCCGTCTCTGTGGTGACGTGACCTGTGTGTGAGGAGGTAATGTTGTGCTTCAGGCCCGTGGACTGTGCCGACTATCTGATGAGCGGCGCCAACACCAGCGGTGTTTACGAGATCTACCCTTTCACGTGAGTACAGTCAGCGTGTCGCTGGTCAGGTAAGATCTCTCATCTGCGACACGTAGCAAACAGATAATGCACTGACATCCCTGATAAGGTGCGTACTAGTGAATAGGTCACTAACCAAGTGAGTGTCATTACTAAGTCTTCCCATTCTGGTGACGACCGTCACTTCTGTTCATCACATGGCAAAACCAAGTAATTGCATCATTGTCTGCACGTGGAGATTTCAACCTCCACTGCCACAGGTGCACACGCAGTTGACAGCACATGGTGATGATTACACGTGTTCCACTGCCACAGGTGCACGTGCAGCAGTCCGGTGCAAGTGTGGTGTGACATGGAGACGGACGGAGGCGGGTGGACGGTGTTCTTGAGTCGTCAGAGGCAAAGTCCTCAAGAGAACTTCAACCGTTCCTGGGTCGATTACAAGAACGGCTTTGGCAACGTCTCAGGCGAATACTGGCTCGGTGGGTCTCTGTTGTCCCTCTACTTCACTAAAAATATATAATACCTGTCAAGGAGATTCAATATAAATAGTTACATCGTCTGGATGTTGTTATTAATCTGTATGTACAATTCTTCTGTATCAAAGAGTTGTCTTCACATTGCAGGGAACGAAATACTGCACAAATTAACAGCCAGCAGAGACTACTCACTGCGTCTTGATATGGACTATCAGTCCGGTGCTCTCCACTACCTCACATATGCTTCCTTCAGTGTTGCTAACGAAGCATCCAGGTAAGTTGAGGAAACTTCTGATAACATAATACCCTCACTATTATATTCTTAAGCATTAAATCTTGTTCATATAACTATATGCTCATGTAATTCATTATTATGAGTATATCTTGTGCAAATGTGATTTAGTATGTGGTGAATCACATGTATAGAACTTGGTTCATTCTTGTAGTGGTGAGAGGTTCAGTGTTACCTTCTCACACTTATCCGTTTGTGTATTATTACAACCCTCTGCCTCGCCCAAGTTTACACCAAAAGACACAGTGCAGGACAAAAGTGATATATTGCGAATTATTAGCTTTGAGTAGGATAGGCTTCAAGAGATACTCTTTGGGTGTTCCCAATTACACAGTCATGGCTGAAGAATAAAATCCTGGGCGAAAAGGACCAACAGAAACACTTAAGTAAATCTACCTTATTTACATATATTTACAAATAAAGGTACAAGACATAATATAAATGCACATCCAACCGAATTGGGAGTCCGGCATAAGCACCATTGTCTCTCACCTAACATTCCCTAGGAAAGGATCAACAAACCTTAAGCCATATGGAGAAAACAAAGAAAGAGGAGAGGCAGAGAGGTCTTTCCTCCAGTAAGGCTGGTGTAGCACAAAGGGACCCTAGGTGTGTAGAGGTACTGACCCTGACAGTTCAGCAAGCGTTGCCTATCGGCGCATGCACAGATGAACTCCATTTAATACACAAGCTTACATATACTACAACACAAGGTTTGAGGCATGGTTATAATGGGAGAAGGACAGGAATATTTATGGGAAGATAATGAGTAAAAACATGAGCTAAAATAAATGTGAATGTAACAATGGGACACAATCAACAATTAAGCATAACACAAAATTGCTACCTGTCAACACAAACGGCCGTACCCATGACTTAGGGACCAGGACCACACCCTACTTCCACTCAGGACAAACCCATGCAGTGTATGATGCAAGACCTAGCCGCCAAATGGTCAGAAGGAAGATGTAATAACATAGGAAAACCCTCACAGTATTAATAGCGAGAAAGCCTGGCCCATAGATAAAATACTGTAGACATATAAATTTATATATAAAGCACATTCCCGTGACAGTATCAACTTGTATACGAGTCAAATCATCTTTCAGAACAGTCTCTCCCACTGCTATACGCATAATACAGTGGTAAACTGCTGGTCATTTAAATGATGCTTGTACAGGTATCGCTAACCCCGTAACTTTTAATGCACAAAAAAGGTAATTGCTTATAATTTCTCAAAGGCAAGACGAATATAATTACAGGTCATCTTTCATATGAATCTCAACAAGAGAAAATAATCACAATGTCGTGAAATTGACGCATATCCAAACTTTTAGAAACGCAAAAAAAAAAAGTCTTAGGCTGTGTTTCATCCTTCAAGGTGCTCACGCTGTACAAAATCCTTGTTCGTTTATTAAGGGAATACTGGTCTTGCATGTTTGGTTGTGGCACCTCTCCTTCCTTATCCCCTGATAAAATTCGCCCTACACTTGTACGCCTTTTCAACGGTTTACAGACTTTTTATCCCCTTCTCTCCATTTCCAGCATTCAGTAAATTATTTTCTTTATTATCACATGAAATTTTTCGTGAGATGTCTGCTGAAATTCAACCATCATCCTAAACCTCTTTTAGAAATAGTATTCAATTGCCACTACTGCTGGAAAACAATGTTCTATTGAAACAATACACATATGAATATATTCCATTATTTTATTTTAGTCTTTGCCCTTCTTACCCAAACAACTCCCTTCCTCTGACCTTTTTCCTTGTACATTACTTGTACTTCGTATTGTTTATGAATTATAAGTCTTCGTTCCTACAAAGCAAGCTTGCAGCTTTGTTTGATTATCGTGCTTAATGGTGACTGCATCATCATGCGTGTCGCTGCTGTCTTGTACTTCTGGCATTGTGTATTACTGGAAAAGTATGGTCAATATTATGAGGTCCATATAGTTCAGAAAGACAAGTGTTTGTAGTTTATGTTCCCCTGCACATGTATAAATAATTTTGTGATATAGATACAAGTTGTACATGGCTTACTGCTACAAATACGGAGATTACTGTTACGTAATGTACTTGTTTCACTTTTACAGATACAGAGTGACAAGGACCGGCAGCTCATCAGGAACTGTGTCCAGCAACTGCTTCTACTCCAGAGGTTCATCCTTCACTACCTATGACCGCGACTACGACTCCTATAGCGGTATGTTAGCAACTTTTGTTACTTTAATATCTTCCATATAATATTGTACCGAGAAAGACGCTTCACAAGATACAAAAGGTAGACTTGTGTGATCACTCGATGCAGAGTAGAGACTGTTTAAACTGTAAGATGGAGGTTATATTGGTTTAGATCTTATATCGTAAATCTGGGAATAATATTTAAGTTGCGTTCTCAAGTTGATTCAAATTAACTGAAGCATACAATTACAATCAGCGAGAAATGATAACTGAATAAACTAGGAGATGTAAATGTAGAACAGAAAATTTGATTTACACAAAAGCATCTCGATAGATTCAGCTCATTCAAGACATGGTAGACTACATGGTCGAGCAAGAGCATAACGACCAACGAGTGCCTGCATCTTACACGCAGAGTTCAATGATTGATACCAATTATATTGTTTTGAAAATCTGAAGAATTTTTTCAGGATCAACATAATCATGTGTTGTAAAATTACTGAGATTTTGTGTATGATGGCGCGGTGACGATAATTTTACGTACGTTTATTATCTTTAATACTAAAGTGATCATTCGTACGTTTCTACGGAAGACAGACAGATGTATGATTTACACAGTGATGAGAAATAAGAAAATAGATTCTTACTTTATCATAATATATTCACACATAAATATCCAAGTTATAAACAGTTTTCCCAGACGTCCTGTACCGTCCACGCGGAGATGGTTGAAGCCTTCTAAGTCATATTCACCAAACGAATAAAGAGCCGAGGACTGTTTTTTTTATTAATGAGATTTTTGAGTTACCAGTGATTATCCAGCCCCTCATCAAGTATAGGTCCAGTTAAGTAGTGTTTAGTCAGACTGATGTATTAATCTCATGGACAGGTAACTGTGCGTCTGTAAAGGGTGGAGGTTGGTGGTACTATAACTGCCGCTACAACAATCCCACTTCGCTCTACAACCAGGGCCTCAACTACACCTGCTACTACAACAGTGTGGTGAGGGTCTCCAAGCTACAGCTCAAGATACGACCAGCAATCTGCGACTCTCCCATCAAGACCATCAATATCAACTCCCATAACTGTGGTGGATGTGAATAGAGCAAACCTGACCTGACCTGACCTGACCTGACCTGACCTGAGGACTCGGATATATGGCTAAGACCAAGACCCACACCCTGACACAACAACAACTGTCAACACGCCATCCTAGACTGGTGGCACGGAAGGTGTGATAAACTGTTCTTTACTACAATAGTTGTAGTATATAACTTGTGGCAACATGATCCTATATATTTGTTATGGTATAAAGCACACAGGAGTTTTATATCTAATTGAAGAAACATTAAACTAAACGAAGAAATTATACACTGAGTACGTCATTAAATATGACTGGAGAACACTTCAGGAACCAGAATAGAACTTCACACTATTGTACGACTACTGGAGTGTAATGGTGATTTGTCATAATATCTAACATATATATATATATATATATATATATATATATATATATATATATATATATATATATATATATATATATATATATTCTGAGTGTCGGATAAAGACTTGTGGTATAGTGTTTGTAAATGATGAGAACATAAACATGTTGATACCCACCATCTGTGCTGTCCCACACCCATCAACAACACTGTACAACCTATCTTGTCACAACTTTAAACACCAATGTTATAACAACCACAGTTCAGGTTACATGAGACACATGTGTAATTACTTGTAAACCTGATGTTATAGCAACACCAACCGTGCTATACAAATGTCTTCCAGCAACACCACCAGTACTATACAAATGTCTTACAGCAACACCAGCAGTATTTTTAGATGTCTCACAGTAATACCACCAGTACTATATAAATGTCTTACAGCAATACCACCAGTACTATACAAATGTCTTACAGCAACACCACCAGTTCTATATAAATGTCTTCCAGCAACACCACCTGTACTATAAAAATGTCTTAAAGGAACACACCAGTACTATACAAATGTCCTACAGGAACACCACCAGTACTATACAAATGTCTTACATCAACACCACCAGTACTATACAAATGTCTTACAGCAACACCACCAGTACTATATAAATGTCTTCCAGCAATACCACCTGTACTATAAAAATGTCTTAAAGGAACACCACCAGTACTATACAAATGTCTTACATCAACACCACCAGTACTATATAAATGTCTTACAGCAACACCACCAGTACTATATAAATGTCTTACAGCAACACCACCAGTACTATATAAATGTCTTAAAGCAACACCACCAGTACTATATAAATGTCTTACAGCAATACCACCAGTACTATAAATCTCCAGTACATATTTAAGCACAATAAATCAACTTTACCTCAGTCACTGGTAAACAAAGCCGCGTGTTAAATAATTATACTGAATAAAATTTACTCCAGCTTCCTTGTTTATTTAATTGAACCTTTGTTATGTAGGCCAGAGTCTGTTTAGCGCCAGTTGGCTCCATTGCATATAGTGCCAGTAAACTCCATTATATATAGTGCCAGTGAGCTCTATCATACAGTGCCAGTGAGCTCCATTATATATAGTACCAGTGAGCTCTATCATACAGTGTCAGTGAGCTCCATTATACATCGTGCCAGTGAGCTCTATCATACAGTGTCAGTGAGCTCCATTATATATAGTGCCAGTGAGCTCTATCATACAGTGTCAGTGAGCTCCATTATATATAGTGCCAGTGAGCTCCATTATATATAATGCCAGTGAGCTCTATTACATATAGTGCCAGTGAGCTCCATTACATATAGTGCCAGTGAGCTCTATCATGCAGTGTCAGTGAGTTCCATTATATATAGTGCCAGTGAGCTCTATCATACAGTGTCAGTGAGCTCCATTATATATAGTGCCAGTGAGCTCCAGTATATATAGTGCCAGTGAGCTCTATCATACAGTGCCAGTCAGTTCCATTATATATAATGCCAGTGAGCTCTATCATGCAGCGCCAATGAGCACCATTATATATAGTGCCAATGAGCTGTATCATACAGTGCCAGTGAGCTCCATTATATATAGTGCTAGTGAGCTGTATCATACAGTGCCAGTGAGATCCATTATATATCGTGCCAGTGAGCTCTATCATACAGTGCCAGTGAGCTCTATCATACAGTGCCAGTAAGCTCCATTATATATAGTGCCAGTGAGCTGTATTATACAGTGGCAGTGAGCTCTATCATGCAGTGCAAGTAAGCTCCATTATATATAGTGTCAGTGAGCTGTATTATACAGTGCCAGTGAGCTCTATCATACAGTGCCTATAAGCTCCATTAAACATAGTGCCAGTCAGCTCCAGCATAAACAGTGCCAGTAAGCTCCATTACATATAGTGCCAGTGAGCTCTATCATACAGTGCCAGTGAGCTGTTATATAGTGCCAGTGAGGTGCTGTATAGTGCCAGTGAGGTGTTGTATAGTGCCAGTGAGCTGTTATATAGTGCCAGTTAGCTATTGTATAGTGCCAGTGAGCTGTTATATAGTGCCAGTTAGTTATTGCATAGTGCCAGTGAGCTGTTATATAGTGCCAGTGAGCTGTTGTATAGTGCCAGTGAGCTGTTATATAGTGCCAGTGAGCTATTGTATAGTGCCAGTGAGCTATTGTATAGTGCCAGTGAGCTGTTGTATAGTGCCAGTGAGCTGTTATATAGTGCCAGTGAGCTGTTATATAGTGCCAGTGAGCTGTTATACAGTGTTAGTGAGCTGTTATATAGTGCCAGTGAGCTGTTATACAGTGTTAGTGAGCTGTTATATAGTGCCAGTGAGCTGTTATATAGTGCCAGTGAGCTATTGTATAGTACCAGTGAGCTATTGTATAGTGCCAGTGAGCTGTTGTATAGTGCCAGTGAGCTGTTATATAGTGCCAGTGAGCTGTTACATAGTGCCAGTGAGCTGTTATATAGTGCCAGTGAGCTGTTATATAGTGCCAGTGGGCTGTTATATAGTGCCAGTGAGCTGTTATATAGTGCCAGTAAGCTGTTATATAGTGCTAGTGAGCTGTTATATATTGACAGTGAGCTTTTATATTGTGCCAGTTTAGCTGTTATATAGTGCCAGTGAGCTATTATATAGTGCCAGAGAGCTGTTATATAGTGCCAGTGAGCTGTTATATAGTGCCAGTGAGCTGTTATATAGTGCCAGTGAGCTGTTATATAGTGCCAGTTAGTTATTGCATAGTGCCAGTGAGCTGTTATATAGTGCCAGTGAGCTGTTGTATAGTGCCAGTGAGCTGTTATATAGTGCCAGTGAGCTATTGTATAGTGCCAGTGAGCTATTGTATAGTGCCAGTGAGCTGTTGTATAGTGCCAGTGAGCTGTTATATAGTGCCAGTGAGCTGTTATATAGTGCCAGTGAGCTGTTATACAGTGTTAGTGAGCTGTTATATAGTGCCAGTGAGCTGTTATACAGTGTTAGTGAGCTGTTATATAGTGCCAGTGAGCTGTTATATAGTGCCAGTGAGCTATTGTATAGTACCAGTGAGCTATTGTATAGTGCCATTGAGCTGTTGTATAGTGCCAGTGAGCTATTATATAGTGCCAGTGAGCTGTTACATAGTGCCAGTGAGCTGTTATATAGTGCCAGTGAGCTGTTATATAGTGCCAGTGGGCTGTTATATAGTGCCAGTGAGCTGTTATATAGTGCCAGTAAGCTGTTATATAGTGCTAGTGAGCTGTTATATATTGACAGTGAGCTTTTATATTGTGCCAGTTTAGCTGTTATATAGTGCCAGTGAGCTATTATATAGTGCCAGAGAGCTGTTATATAGTGCCAGTGAGCTGTTATATAGTGCCAGTGAGCTGTTATATAGTGCCAGTGAGCTGTTATATAGTGCTAGTGAGCTGTTATATAGTGCCAGTGAGCTGTTATATAGTGCCAGTGAGCTGTTATATAGTGTCAGTGTGCTGCTATATAGTTCTAGTGAGCTGTTATATGGTGCCAGTGAGCTGTTATATAGTGCCAGTGAGCTGTTATATAGTGCCAGTGTGCCCTGTTATACAGTATCTGTGAGTTCCATCGCACAGAGGAAGTGAGCTCCACCACACAGTGCTAGTGACCTCTGTCATACACAGTACCAGTTACACCACGCCATTCTTTGGACACATCGCCAGTGTTCGCACTTCCGTGTGAGCTTGAGTATATATTAATTGCGTATGATTAAATTATTGAATTAAGAGCTGTATTCACTGACGTATATGGACACATTTTCTTGTATGTGTGTGTGCAAGTATGTGTTATCATATAAAGATTTTATTTTTGTTTTCAATAGTGTGTATGAACCTAAGAATGCATGACGATTAATGTGGTGCAATTGTGTGTGTGGTGTACGACGACCAGCACATTCATGCCCACGTCCAGTAATATGACTATGAGTATTCACCGAGTGCCTTAAATCCTTTGTCGGCACTTGTTATATGTGTGATGTCATGGCCAGGTGTGTCCTTGTGTGTTGTCTTGGCCAGGTGTGTCCCTGTGTGTTGTCTTGGCCAGGTGTGTCCCTGTGTGTTGTCATGGCCAGGTGTGTCCTTGTGTGTTGTCATGGCCAGGTGTGTCCCTGTGTGTTGTCTTGGCCAGGTGTGTCCCTGTGTGTTGTCTTGGCCAGGTGTGTCCTTGTGTGATGTCATGGCCAGATGTGTCCCTGTGTGTTGTCTTGGCCAGGTGTGTCCCTGTGTGTTGTCTTGGCCAGGTGTGTCCCTGTGTGTTGTCATGGCCAGGTGTGTCCTTGTGTGTTGTCATGGCCAGGTGTGTCCCTGTGTGTTGTCATGGCCAGGTGTGTCCTTGTGTGTTGTCATGGCCAGGTGTGTCCTTGTGTGTTGTCATGGCCAGGTGTGTCCTTGTGTGATGTCATGGCCAGGTGTGTCCCTGTGTGTTGTCTTGGCCAGGTGTGTCCCTGTGTGTTGTCATGGCCAGGTGTGTCCTTGTGTGATGTCATGGCCAGGTGTGTCCCTGTGTGTTGTCATGGCCAGGTGTGTCCTTGTGTGTTGTCATGGCCAGGTGTGTCCTTGTGTGTTGTCATGGCCAGGTGTGTCCTTGTGTGATGTCATGGCCAGGTGTGTCCCTGTGTGTTGTCTTGGCCAGGTGTGTCCTTGTGTGTTGTCATAGCCAGGTGTGTCCTTGTGTGATGTCATGGCCAGGTGTGTCCCTGTGTGTTGTCTTGGCCAGGTGTGTCCCTGTGTGTTGTCATGGCCAGGTGTGTCCCTGTGTGTTGTCATGGCCAGGTGTGTCCCTGTGTGTTGTCTTGGCCAGGTGTGTCCTTGTGTGTTGTCTTGGCCAGGTGTGTCCCTGTGTGTTGTCATGGCCAGGTGTGTCCTTGTGTGTTGTCTTGGCCAGGTGTGTCCCTGTGTGTTGTCATGGCCAGGTGTGTCCTTGTGTGTTGTCTTGGCCAGGTGTGTCCTTGTGTGTTGTCATGGCCAGGTGTGTCCTTGTGTGTTGTCTTGGCCAGGTGTGTCCCTGTGTGTTGTCATGGCCAGGTGTGTCCTTGTGTGTTGTCTTGGCCAGGTGTGTCCCTGTGTGTTGTCATGGCCAGGTGTGTCCCTGTGTGTTGTCATGGCCAGGTGTGTCCCTGTGTGTTGTCATGGCCAGGTGTGTCCCTGTGTGTTGTCATGGCCAGGTGTGTCCCTGTGTGTTGTCATGGCCAGGTGTGTCCCTGTGTGTTGTCATGGCCAGGTGTGTTGTCTTGGCCAGGCGGGACTGTGTGCCATTGTGTGTTGTGAGGCAACTGCAAGACATTTAAGCATTATTTGATAATCAGAAGCTGCAAATGTGTTCTAACAATAATTAATATAAATTTCTTAACATGGGAGGTCATAAAATGTCATAGAATTAAGAAATGTAATCCATTCTTCCCCCACGCACCTCGAAGGGTTTTAACTATAAGAACATACGTATCTGGTTTCATGAAAATCTTCGGACTTATCACATTGGCAATATATTTCTACAGAAGAACACAGAGATCGACTCACAGACACCAACACGACGGTAAACGCATTCTCCTCTCACCGATTTGACAGGAAGATACGGTGTGTGAGAGGCTCGACCAATAGCGGGATCCTGTCATCCGAAATATTGTATCGACCTTCGATAATGGGCACCTCTTCCTCTTTAACTACTTTACAGATACTTACCTCCAAGTACCCAGAGGTCCTCAATCCTTAAACACCAAGATAAACACTTAAGGTCCCTTCCAATATCCCAAGTCCTTCAACCACCATTCAAACCCAACTGATCATTAAAGCACATATCTACAGTAATCATCCACCCGAGTTGCCCAGCTCCCTCAATCATCCATCAAATTCATCCAGCTCTCTCAATCATCCACCCAACTCACCCAGATCCCTCAAGCATCCACCCACCTCCCTCAGCCATCCATCTAACCCCCCCCCCACCTCCCTTAATCACCCTTGCTAAACACCCAGGGACCCTCAAACTCCCATACAATACCCCTAATACACACCACAGTTCCCTTAATCACTGCTCCTAAACCTCAAGGTTATCAAGCACCCAGCGACACCCTGTGACACAGTAAAGATCAGAAATTTGTACTAATTCAGAAAAATAAACATTGCTGGAACTGACTAACACCGTGAAGCATAAGCACGAATAAAAATTAGAAAACTACATGGATTTATCACCTTATTAACACACACACACACACACACATATATATATATATATATATATATATATATATATATATATATATATATATATATATATATATATATATATATATATATATATATATATGTATATATGTGTGGTCAGTTCAAAACTGATAATATGTTACATAAATCTATTTGTCAGTGGCCCAAGGTTAAAAATGCTTTGAAAACCTTTGATCTAGATGTATGATAGTTATTTTGTGGGTCCCGTATTTTTGACCTGACCTGACTAGTCACGTCACCCCCCTTCTCTTAAGCTCCTCTACGTGTGTGTTGGTGTGGGGATTAGTGGATGACATCATTATGACCTGACCTCATGTTTTTAAGGTCACCCTGTATATTTAAGCCTCTCTCTGTCCATGTAATCCAGTTGCCTCTGAAGATGTCTTGAATAAAGACGAAAGCTAAGGTGCTCCGTTGTTTCCATTTTCCTGTGTGATTTTATCAAGATTTATCTTATCCACGTTTTCATTGTGGATTTACATGAAATATATATATATATATATATATATATATATATATATATATATATATATATATATATATATATATATATTATATATATATATATTATGGTTAGGGAGGTGACGGAGGTTGGTGGTGGTGGTGATGAGAGAGGTGACGCAGGTTGGTGGTGGTGGTGAGAGGTGACGCAGGGTGGTGGTGGTGAGAGGTGACGGAGGTTGATGGTGGTGAGGGTGGTGATGGGGGCTGGTGAAGGTGGTGATGGAGGTTGTTGGTGGTGGTGAGAGAGATGTCGGATAGCGGGTGCATCAGTACTGCCTCAGGACGTCCCTGGTCATTTGTCCTCACTTGCTATGTTCGCCCAAAGCAGTGCTTTTGTTCTTTTGAAGTCGTGATTTATTCTCTGAATCATAAGACCATGATGTACAGCACGACCGATTCAGGGATAATGAAAATAACATTAAAATGTCAGATGAATATGATAATCAAGATTTTCTTAACTGTTTGATCTTCCCAATGACGCGCCACCTCTCTCACCACCACCAACCTGCGTCACCTATCACCACCACCACCAACCTGCGTCACCTTCTCACCACCACCACCACCACCAACCTGCGTCACCTACATGCTACGACGACTTAGGTCACTTGGGACACCCACGCCAGAGCTGAGGACCATCTACAACTCCTTTAAATTCCCCAAACTATCGTATGCGTCACCAGCCTGGTCGTCTTCTCTCAACTCCACCCAACAACGTCAGCTAGAGAAGATACAGAAAAGGGCCTGCAGAATCATGCTCGGCGCAGAATACTCCGGCTACACCAACGCTCTCTCCACCCTGGAAATGCCATCCCTCAGTGACCTCCACCACCAAGCACTGGAAAGGTTTGGCAGCCAACTAATGCACCACCCTCGTCATCGCCACCTCCTGCCACCGGCAGCCCCACACCCACCTCGCGCAGTCCGGCACTACAACAAAATTCAGCCCATAAGAGCCCGCACCGATAGATATAAGAATAGCACCATCCCATCTATTGTTAAAATAATAAACAACTCTTGATTTATGTACTGTACAGCCCTGTAAATATATTCAATGCATATTATATCATTATGTCTAAATCAAATGTAAGTCTGTAAATTTTCAGCCACCGGCTGCAACTCTATTAATAAACCGTTTATTATTATTATTATTATTTATTATTACCACCACCACAAACCTGCGTCACCTTTCTCACCACCACCACCAACCTGCGCCACCTCTGTCACCACCACCAACACCTCTCAACTCCACCATAACCTGCATCACCTCTCGACCACCACGACCAACTTGCGTCACCTCTTGCCACAACCACCAACCTGCGTCACCTCTCACCACCACCACCAACTTGTGTCACCTCTCACCACCAACCTGCATGAGTCAGCGACGGAGAACGTCTTTGTGTAAGACTAGAGTACGACTGACTGAGCCGGGAAATTTGGGGCAGAGGCGTGTTGAAGTGCATAAACCTAACACCAGGGACTTTCATATCCTGAGGTCAGGTAGACCTATTTTATGTCGCTTGTTAACTATTGTGTGTGGTGGTAAGTAATTGTCAGCCGGCTCAAGATAACTAAGGGTGGAACTGGAATCAATATGTACAATAGTGACATCCTTGTGGGTTGATCTCGTCACAGTGGAATTAGGTAAATCAATTAATTTGTATAGCTATCCGCACGACTACACTCGTTGTCACTGGGATACATAGAGTTATTTTGTATTCTACTTAAATGTTACTTATACTCAAATTGTATTTTTTTTCTTAGCACAGTGAAACACATCCCTCGCTCGCTGGCTACCAGTGTGGAAATCTCTAGAAGTTCCGGCGCGACAAAGAGGCGTCAGTTAACTCCTCCCACTGTCTCCCTCGCTTCAACATGTTTCCAGAACACCAGCTGACGCTATCGAACTGGAGCGTGACATCACACCTTTCTCTGGATCACTTCTACACTTCATCACTCGACTCCACAATTCCAGCTCAACTTGTCAACCTGTGGTAGTTCCTCTCCAGCGCTATCTCCAGTCTCATCACGGCCCAGTTAACTTACGCTAAGTCACCTAAATGTATTTTTTCTTAGGTCAAGAAACGTGCTAGCCTTAAATACGACTTAGTGTAACAATTATGTGTCCTACCCATGTACTTTTCCAGTGATAATTTATACTAGAACACGACACTTTCCTTGGCCAGTGATCTTACTGTTACAGGCGTTACTTAGAATGAAGGCCACCACATATCAGCTTGAATTACAGCGTATTTTGGGCTGTCCAGCAAAATTCCAACCGTCGCAACACGCAAAAGCTTCAGGATAGCAATATACCCGCCAAATTCAAATATTATTCAATCCTCCATTATTACATATGCATTTGTCTTGAGGCGAGGCCAGTATTACCACAGGGGCTGCAGTAACATAGGCTTCAATCTTCTTGCCCCGAGGATGATTTCGGTAAGTTTGGTGAAAAGGGCAAGTCGGACAACGAACGACGGTCTATGTTATGATAAATTTACCTGGTCCCTCGGCCCAGGTGAGCTGCCAGTAATATTAATAACAATAGTAAATCCCTCAATGTGTTCTTACTTAAGGAAAGCCGCCCACTGCTACTGAATGTTATCCTCCCTAATCCTGCTGGACACCTTCACACCTCTACTGCAAGGTGAAAATTTCACGTACAAGTGTAGTATTGAGGCCACTCGTACAAAGTGAGTTATTAATATCTGCCCAAAGTGAATATATACTCTTAGCAACATTAGTGAACACGTTGAATGGGTAGCCTAAGGGAACAAACAATGAAGCATGGATCACTAAGTGTGAATCCCCGCCTAGTGTGACACACGACACGTAAACAAGCGGGAAGTCCTAGTCTGCCTCGGTATTCCCTCGTTACTCCACGAGACCCTGGGGAGAATCAGAGGATGCTGGTCTATATAACGTGCGGCCCACGCCACCTCAGTACCAGTCTGCTCCCACCTACCGCTCCAGCATCCTGCTCCAGCTGCGCCTCAGTTTCGACCCCGTCCATCAGTTCCAAGTCAGTGTCATGGTGGGGTTATTAGGGTTGTGTCTCAGTATTTACTTATAACATCCTGGCAGAGGTGCCTACTGACCATTTCTTGCTCGTAGGGATATAACGGACAATAACGAATGTCTCCATTGACAACCTGGCATTCGGGGGAACTTTTTTCCATCACCTGATGAGCTAACTTTTCTAAACACATTAAACTAGTTATGATACTTGGCAAGCAGGTTGTTCTTGAAGAGCACTACATCTTCACAACACATGTAGATTACTGTATCATATATTTCAGTACATTTTAACCATAATTAATTTTTTCACAAAACTTAGCGTTTAACTCAATTCATTGTGTTAATCTGAGGTCAACGTGCAGATATGTGCATCTGTGTTCTACAGTTACAACTTTCTAGTTTCAATTTTTTCTCCATTTCTTTTAACTTTCGAAGTAACAACCTGAGTCATGTTTAATGTTAAGAAATAATTTCATCCCCCAACAGAGAACTTGACATACAGGATGTTCCTGAGAGTGAGCGCGTGGGCGGCAGTAGTGGGTGTGTGGACGACCGTCGCTCTTGCTGCTGTTGTGTTGCCGGAATATGAAAGTGACGTAAGTACGTACACACACACACACACACTAGGGGGAACAATTGATGAGTATCACCTTCGTTGGTGGCTCGAGAGGTATTACTGGATAGGCAAGGACACCACAGATGTTGCCTGTATTAAGTCAATCAACCACGAAGGTTTTACAGCCTCTTGTGTGGCACTTCTCCAAGTATCACGGATCGGTCTTATGGTCTCCCATGTGGCAGTGTCTAATAATACTATTTAAAGTTATTTATACATAGGTTATGACACACATCTAAATCAAATAATAGCGAGGATACACGGTAACTTTTTTCTTGCCCATACGCTGCTCTCGCCACTAGTCAGCGAGAGAAGGGGGTTGTGGGTACCTCAGTGCGGTTAGTATCTTCCATGCAAAAAATTAACCAAAGCTTACCAATTATAAAGCTTCAATATATCCTGTACAGGTCTAAAACAATGCCTTTTCATATAAAATTCCCAAAACTAATATTTCTCTATTTACAAATTAGTGAAATTTTTCCCTCAAGTCTAGAGCAATAAGTAACTTACTAATTATTATTTTAAAACTATTTAATCTGCCTAAACTGCATTACGTTCATTATGTGACTCTTGGGGATTCCTATTGATTTTCGTCTTCGTTTCCGTTGTAGTTCCGTGGTGCTTCAGTCACTCTGATATACAGCGGTGAGCCATTTACACTGATGAACGTCAGGTGGCTATACTGGAGACAGTGAAAGATGGGCGATGATCTTTATCAAAGACATATATGACAGGTGTATGTTGTGTGTCGACTAACATAAGACCCAAGGAGCCTGAGGGAAAAGAAATGTTGACGCGTAAAACTGACTCTTTTACTCTCGAGAAGATAAAACTTTTATCTTATCTTATGACCGAAAATATGATTAACATAACATGCGATAATGATTACGTTAGAACATTTCTAACAACAAATGTTCAGTGTCAACTACAATCCGAATTTTCCTTTTCGTCAATAATAAAACTGCATGTTGTTTGTTATTACATATTGTTGTCTGTGCTGAAGGCGCTGTATAGGAAACCATACTGCCAGTTTACATTAAGACACAACTTGGTATCTCGGTCACCACAACATTTTGTATGTTGCAGTCAATATTATTTTGTTTCGCAGTTGTAAGTGACTAAATATACGATATTCTGATCGTCTTTTCTAGAATGGTGAAATGTAAGTTTAAACTGGGAAAGCTTTATGGAGGGGTTCTAGCCCTCGTTGCTCACAACTTGTTAACTAGAGAACCTTCGACGTTGTGTGTTGAACAGGTTATTGTGTTTAAACTATTGAGATGATCAGAAGCGGACAACTGCTGGGCCCAACAGACAGGCAAGCGGAACTGTCACGGCACCGTACAAGTAACCGTCATGTTCATAACGCGATTTTCGAACTGAAAGTCAGGAGCTTGAACACTAAACAATTTATGGTTCTACACGTGTCTAATAAGATTATACCACAGCACCTCACACCAGCAAGTATACCGAGTGTGTTGTATCAGGTCAATTTCAGAACCATCACCGCATGTGCCTAATTAAACGCGCCGCCAAACCTTAAAAAGTTACTAATATAATGTCATAGTCGTAAGCTGCAGACTACCGACCCACCTAACACAACACTTGCACACCACAGCACAAAGAGCACTTGTGTCGCCTCAGGAGATAATAGCAACTTTATTTCCTGAAATGTAAATAATAAGCTTATGAGTTCTACCAATGTAAATATAAGTGTATATATTAACTCAAGCGTAAACAACCAATATGTGTACTTCCTACGGTGTAAATAATACTGTACATGTGATCCCTAGGCGGTGAGTGAGAGGCAGGAAGGGCTGGACCAGCTGGCATCGTCGCTGTGTGAGCTGATGCCTGACCTGCCGGGCTGCCAAGCTCTCAACGACACCCTCTCCTTTGGTAAGACTCTCAAGCGTTCTTGTCCGATCTGAGCCTCCAAACTTGACCAGTAGTCCCATCATGCCTAGCTCCAAACTTGACCAGATATGATATCAGAGCCTCCAAATTGAATAGATATCCAATTAGTTCCCATACACAACCAGTTATCTGATCAGAGCCTCGAAATGTAACCAGCCATCCGACCAGCCCCAAATATTGACAAATTACACGATCAGGACTTGCATTACATACTATTCTGATCGCTTATTAAACATCAACACAGTTATAAATGATCTTTAACACCAGAGGTTTAGCCTAAGACAGTCTGTTCAAGTCTGTCTTTAGCATGACAGAGATTTAGATTCTAACACCTTTGCAATCGGTGTTGTGGTAGTGACAATCTGTGTGTGACGGTTCGTGTACAGGGCGACCGCCTTGCAAGCGAGCAGACCCGAGTTCGATCCCCGGCAGGGTGAAACTATGGGCAAGTTTCTTTACGTCATTTGCTTCTGTGTACCCTGCAGTAACTGGGAACCTGGATGTTAATCAATTTGCGCATCGTAGTCCAGGGTAATAGTTAGCCAATGCAGTTGGCGAGTTGTCCTGTCTTCTTGGACTATTCCTTGAGACTGGGTCATGCAACTCCTTAACTTAGGGTGTGGTATTAGTGTTGGCGACAGCTACTACACTTTAAACAAATTCACGCCTATGTGGCCCTAGGGCTGGCCATCCTCGTTACACGAGAGGAAACCATTAAAATTAAAAAAAAATATATTACGCGGGGAGGAGGAACACAGACTGTAGTTGATAGCACGAGTCCTCTCGCCCGCGTGATGATGCAACACTCTCCCTTTTGCCTCTCCCACGAAGTAGTAGACAGAAGTGTGAATATACACAAAGAGACCACTGGTGTTCATTAGGTGTATACTGTACTGGTGTGTATAGTGAACATGATAATAATCGGTATACGATTATCACTTTACTATTTCACCACCAGAAGCAGCAGTCAGATCAGTCACAGAATACGAGTACGTGTCACTTCATAAACCCATCATTGGGTACAATAGCTGTACATTTGCCTCAGTAAGATTTTAATGAAAATAATCATTTCAGTAACTCAGCAAACTATCTTTCTAAAGCAGTAGGTGGATCACTGGGTAGAAAAAATATATCTATTGAACATTTATCAGTAAAACCTTTATTCATTCCTAAGCACAGTGGATGGTTCGCGCGCGCGCGTGCGTGTGTGTGTGTGTGTGTCTGTGTGTGTGATCATCACCTTGTCTTCCCTCTCTTGCAGAAGGTGAACGTCTTGGTGATGTGAAGGAGAAGCAGCCTGACATCCTTCCCTCCCAAGTCCTCTCTTATCTCGCCACCTTACACCACCACAACAAAGGTAGGTGTAGTGGTGTACTCCACCTTACACCACCACAACACAGGCAGGTGTAGTGGTGTACTCCACCCTACACCACCACAACATGGGTAGGTGTAGTGGTGTACTCCACCTTACGCCACCACAACACAGGTAGGTGTAGTGGTGTACTCCATCTTGCACCACCACAACACAGGCAGGTGTAGTGGTGTACTCCACCCTACACCACCACAACACAGGTAGGTGTAGTGGTGTACTCCATCTTACACCACCACAACACAGGCAGGTGTAGTGGTGTACTCTACCTTACACCACCACAACACAGGTAGGTGTAGTGGTGTACTCCACCTTACACCACCACAACACAGGTAGGTGTAGTGGTGTACTCCACCTTACACCACCACAACACAGGTAGGTGTAGTGGTGTACTCCATCTTACACCACCACAACGCAGGTAGGTGTAGTGGTGTACTCCATCTTACACCACCACAACACAGGTAGGTGTAGTGGTGTCCTCCACCTTACACCACCACAACACAGGCAGGTGTAGTGGTGTACTCCATCTTACACCACCACAACACAGGCAGGTGTAGTGGTGTACTCCACCTTACACCACCACAACACAGGTAGGTGTAGTGGTGTACTCCACCTTACACCACCACAACACAGGTAGGTGTAGTGGTGTACTCCACCTTACACCACCACAACACAGGTAGGTGTAGTGGTGGGCTCCATCTTACACCACCACAACACAGGTAGGTGTAGTGGTGTACTCCACCTTACACCACCACAACACAGGCAGGTGTAGTGGTGTACTCCACCCTACACCACCACAACATGGGTAGGTGTAGTGGTGTACTCCACCCTACAACACCACAACACAGGTAGGTGTAGTGGTGTACTCCACCTTACACCACCACAACACAGGTAGGTGTAGTGGTGTACTCCACCTTACACCACCGCAACACAGGTAGGTGTTGTGGTGTACTCCACCTTACACCACCACAACATATTTATACATATGTATACACACTTCTTAGTATATCTCCGACACACAACAGTTACGTACACTTTTGCAGCTCCTCTTAACATATTCTTCGACACACTTGTATACAAAGCAACACTTAAATATTGCCTAACGGTAGACCCTGCTGCCATATGGCATTACGAAAACTGTGACCAAGTCCCAGGATGTTGATCTGACTTTCTGCCTCATTTACACATAATTGAAGGGTCTCAACTGTCTCTCTCACTATTGACAACATAACATATACAGGTTATATCCGTATTCACTCTCGATCTGTTCCATTTTTTCTATTTTCTTATTCTCCTATGACATCAGTTGACAATAATATTAAAGCGGAGCCTTCTAGGATGGGTCCCACTGGTCGGGAAGGTTGTGGACCCCAGGGCCGACCTGATCATCATCAAACTACTAGGGCCTCAACTGACGTCCCCGCGGTTGCTATAGGATCAGCTTTTTTCACACTTCATTTTCCAAGATTCGCGGCCTGAGATCCAATTTTCCATCTGTGGAGCACCATCTATTAACCTCTTCCCCCGACCTCTTACTAATATCCGAACTTCAACTAACCAAAGCAGCTTCACCCAAACCTTTCCAAGTCTCCTACTGCAACCTTTATGTTTCTTTCAGTTCTAGGGGAGGTGTTTGCGCCTACTGCACCACACCTACACCTATAACTCGACTCACGGATCTTGAAATTTCCCTTTATGATGTCATATGACTCAAAATATCTCTACGAATTATGACTATTTTCCTTTGTTTCCCATACTGTTCTCCCAACTCTCCTAACTATTTGGAACTCTTTGAGCATCTCACTTCTTGCCATGAGTCGTTGCTGTCCAGACGCCCCAACACCGAGATCCTTTACCAAGGGGATTTCAATGTACAGTCGGCCAAAGATACACCGACCCCACCGTGGGTCTCGTGCTCGCAATTTTACCCGGCAATACTTGGTAAAGGAAGGCTGCATGTAAAGGTGATTGTGATTGGTGGATCTGTTTTGGGCTGTATCACTGTCAGGATAATGATCAAACAAACCAAAGGTAGAAATTTTATAATAATAAACTTTTCATTATTATTTAAGCTCATGATAATTTTCAAAATTTTCGTATATGTACTTAAATATTGAAGAAAATTATATTAATGAATTGGCAAATCAACTACAACCACAGCTGCCACAAGATTATCATATCAAATTTTCTTCATTATTTAAACCAATATATGAAGATTTTGGAAACTTCTCATGACCTTAAATAACAATGAATAGTTTATTATTATAAAAATGTTATCTTTGGTTTGTTTAATATTTATCCTGACAGTAATACAGCCCAAAACAGATCCATCAATCACAATCACCTTTACATACAGCCTTCCTTTACCAAGTATTGCCAGGAAAATTGCGAGCACGAGACCCAGGGTGGGGTTAGTGCATCTTTGATTGACTGTACATCAAAGAGAGTGGCTTGGCTCTGCAAGGGATGACCCAGGTGGAGCTGGAACAAATAATTAAACACCCTACTCGCGTTCCTGATCGACACGATCAACTTACTAACATTCTTGATCTTTGTTATACCTCTAACCCCTCACACTATTCATACTCAATTCTACCCACTTAGGGTCCTCTGATCACAATCGCATTTCTATTAAATCAAACTGGGCACGACCACCTCTCCCACCCCCCTCTAAACGCCAACTATGGCACTATCGGAGGGCAAGCTGGCAATCCTTGTGAGAATTCTTCACCGACTTTCCGTGGGATGAATGTTGTTTTTCCAATCGGGATGCCTCGGTATGTGCTGACAGCATTCCTGGGGTTATACAGGGTGGTATGCGTGCATTTGTCCCATCTTCTACCAAAACTTTCAGTTTACAACCATGGTTTAATCGCTCCTGTTCTCTTGCATGTAGGGCGAGAGATAGGGCGTATCAAGTTATGAAACTATCTCCTTCTCCTATTACCCACTCCTCTTTCATTGCTTCTAGGAATCGTTGTAAGGCCATTCTTCGTAGAGCCAAGCGGAATTTATAAAAAGAAAGACCGCTGACCTGACTAGCTTTTCTTCTAGTAAATCTTTCTGGTCCTTAACCAAAAACATCTGCACTCCCTCTTTTCGTCCTCTCTTCCGACCTGATAGCTCTATAGCCAACTTTTCCCCTGATAAAGCCAATCTCTTTGGCACCTGATTCTCCTCTAACTCCACCTTAGACGATTCCAACTCTATCCCTCCTACTCCTGCTACTCCTACTGAACCTACGCACTTTCCTATAATCTCTACTCGTAGGGTTGCTGGTGTGTTGTCCAGGTTGGATGCGAGTAAGGCGCATAGACCAGACGGAATACCCCCTCTTGTTCTGAGGGAGTATGCTGAAGCTCTGGCCCCTGTGCTTGCTCGCCTCTTTCGCCTTTGCGTCAAAACCCAAACTTTTCCTTCTTCTTGGAAGCATGCCTAGGCTCAGCCCATCCCGAAAAAGGGTGACCATCGTAATCCCTCTTACTATCGCCCCATTGCCCTAACTTCATCCCTCTCTAAGATTTTCGAAACTCTCTTAAGCTCTCATTTTCTCCGTCACCTTGAACTTCATTCTCTATTGTCGGATCACCAATAAGGCTTTTGCCAGGCGGGATCTACAAATGATCTGCTCTCCTACTGCACCCATCATTGGTCATCATCTCTTAGGGATTATGGGGAAACTTTCGTCATGGCTCTCTACATCTCCAAAGCATTTAACAGGGAATGGTACAAGTTTTTGCTTTCCAAATTTCCCTCTTATGGTTTCTCTCCCCCACTTTCTTCTCTAATTTGTAGCTTCATTGAGAACCGATCCATGGCAGTTGTTGTCGAGGTATCGATCTCTTGCTCCTTCTCTACCAATAGTGGTGTCCCACAGGGTTCCGTTCTCTCACCTACTCTCTTCCTTCTTGTTATCAATGATTTACTTCACGCTACGACTAATTCTATCCATCCTTACGCTGACGATTCTACTCTTCGCTCTTCTTCACATTTCCCCTTCCCCCTAACTCTCAAACTAGATCCATTTCTAGAGCTGGTAATATTTCATCTATCAATGCGGATCTGTGCAGCATCTCCGAATGGGGAGGTTGAAACATGGTTAAATTCAATAGTAGTAAAGCTCAGTATTAACCAATTGCACATTCCAAATTGGATGATCTCCCACCAATCACATTCCAGAACGCAATCCTTCTGCCAAATTCTAAAATAGATATGCTAGGTCTCACCATTTCCACTAATATATCATGGAAGCCACACATCCTCAACATTGCTAAAGCTGCCTCCCGAAAGCTGGGAATGATGTACAGAAGCCGTAGCTACTTCACTCCTGAGCAGTTGCTTTAAATATATACGAGATTCATTTGTCCTAACTTGGAGTACTGCTCTCATATATGGGGTGACCCTTCTTCTGTCCAACTGTTAGATAGGGTGGAATCAAAGGCATTTCGTCTTATTAGCTCACCTCCTTTAGTTGATAATCTTTCTTCCTTTTCTCTTCGCCGCAATGTTGCTTCGCTCTATCTCCTTTACAGGTACTTTAACGATTAATGTTCGATTGATTTGGTATCCTGTTTACCGCCGGCAAGGCCGTGGGCTCGTAACACTCGTCTTGCCCGCGGTGCCCACCGTTTCTCTGTGGATGTCGGTCACTCGTTATAGTACATCCTCCTTTCCTCAGACAGCCAAATTGTGGAATGGTCTGCCTTCTTCTGTGTTTCCATACTCACACAATGTCTCACTTCAAAAAGCTGGTTTTCCGGCATTTTCGTAGTGTAGATTAATAAAAAAAAAATTTATTTTCTATTTTTAATTTCTTTTTCTTCTTATTTCCACCCCCCCCCCCCCACTTAGCCCCGTTGTGGGTCATCGACATGTGCCTGGGTGAGCTATTCCCCGTATAAACAAACACACACACACACACATATATATATATATATATATATATATATATATATATGCAAGTAAATCACTGTAGGTGCGCGTGATCTAGGTATATGCTTATAACCACCAGGAAAGAAGAAAACACGAAGTTCCCAAGCGCTTTCGTGTAATTCACATCTTCAGGGGTGAGTACAGACTATATATATGTATATATATATATATATATATATAAATTAATCTGTATATCCCATTCAACACATAGCTATACTTATGTGCCCCACTGCTATAGTGTATCACTCAAGCAGATATTACCTTCTTCCCTGTACTGTACCATAGGGCAGAGATGGGCATATATACCGTTATTCTTAGACCTTGGGAATATTATTGGATAAAGGAAGGCTATAGGTAGGAGAATAAATCGTGAAGTTTACCTCCAAGACTATTTTAAGCTAATGGCTAGTAAGGAAAAGACCGAGATAAGCAAAGCAAAGGGAACTAATGAACTGAATGTAGCAAGGAGGCGAAGTCAAACCCCAAGGGATTCTTCCAAGTGTATCAAACTAAACACGAGATAAAATTGGACCAATCCAGTCATATACTGGCGACCTAACAGGTAAAGACGGAGAAATGAGCAATAATCTGAACAGATTTTTCGAACAGTTTTCACCACTGAAAATTTAAACATGACACCCGAGGCACCGACTTTCTACAGAGATAGTGAAGAAAATAGAATGAGTGAGATAAGAGTGACTAGTAACGATGAAAATAAACAAATTGACAAACTAAAGCCTAATAAGTCACCAATTCCCGATGGGATATTTGCCAGAGTATTAATGTAAGGAAGAGCTCAGCAAATTTGTTTAACATGTCCTTAAACAAGGGTGTAGTACCAGAATCCTGGAGGATAGCAAATGTAATACCGATTTACAAGAAGGGAAATAGGTTACTAACCTCTAACTACCGTCCAATCAGTTAAACATCAGTTGTTGACAAATTGCTGGAAGCAATAATTTAAAACTCTATTCAAAATCACCTCGAGAAGCACATGTTGATCAGTGATTCCCAACATGGCTTCAGAAGTGGGCGTTCATGTCTGACAAATCTATTAACATTCTTTTCATCCGTTTTTGAATCAGTGGATGACGGGCACGTTTATGAAGTGGTATACCTCGACTTTAGCAAAGCCTTCGACAGACTCCCCCACGAAAGACTAATACGAAAAGTGGAAACTCTCAATTGGAGAAGATATTAAAAAATGGATTAGGGCGTGGTTACAGGACATGAAACAGCGAGTAGACATTAACAGCACTAAATCTGATTGGGGAGCGTCATTAGTGAAGATCCCCATTACTATTTATTATATATATATATAAATATATATATATATATATATATATATATATATATATATATATATATATATATATATATATATATAAACGACATAGATATTGGCGTAGACAGCAACATAAGTAAATTTGCTGACGACACTAAAATGGGGCGCGTAATTAAATCTGACAACGAGTCGGCAAAATTACAAGAAGGTTTAAACAAATTTTTTGCACGGTCTGAAAAATGGCAGATGAAATTTAGTATGGACAAATGCAAAGTTCTTAGTCTAGGAGATGTAAACAGAGAAACCAGATACCGGATGAACAACGTTGTTATATAGAAATCCGACTGTGAGAAAGACTTAGGAGTAATGATTAGTAGAAATCTTAAACCACGACAACAATGGGTATTTTCTCGAAACAAGTCTAACCATTTGTTTTGTTTTTAATGGGATTAGCCCCCCCTGGGCACAGGTCACTGACCCACATCAGGGTCTGGGGGGGAGGGGGTTATAATAATAATAAAGATAAAAATAATAAGAATAATAATAATAAAAATAAAAATAATAAAAATAAAAATAAAAATAAAAATAATAATAATAATAATTCATAATATATAAGAAATAAAAAATAATGAAATAATAATAATAATAATAATAATAAAGACATACAAAAATTTGAAAAAAAAGATCATGAGTGAGAAACAATATTTGTATTCTGTGTTGTCAAAGGAAGAGAAACAATTGAGACCCAGAACTTGTGTGTAAATGAGGCAGAAATTCAGATCAGTGACCTGGGACTTGGTCACAATTTTCGTGATGCCATATGGCAGCAGGGTCTACCATTAGACAACACATTATGCTTCCAATATCTTCCCAGGAGGTAGTACCTCCCTGTTTGGTAGCTGCCAACTACTACTACTACTACTTGGGTTCATACAATGGAGTAATAGTTACAAGGCTAGCGAGGTTATCATAAAATTATATCTTGCACTTGTGAGACCTCACTTGGATTAAGCGGTTCAGTTTTGGTCACCATACTACAGAATGGATATAGAATCTGTTATAAAGAATTCAGAGGAGCATGAGAAGACTAATCCCGGGCTTTAGGAACCTTGAGTACAGAGACAGATTAAAGCATCTTAATTTGCACTCCCTCGAGACATAGAGTGAGCGGCGCTATGATCGAGGTTTATAAATGGAAGTCAGGGAAAAACAAAGGTGATATAATAAAGGTACTCAAACTATCCAACCAGGAGCGATCTCGTAGCAATGGTTTTAAATTAGACAAATTTAGATTTAGGTGCGAAATAGTTAAACATTGGTTTGGAAATATAGTGGATGGGTGGAACAAGTTATCAAACATCATCATTAAATCGAATACGTTGGATAGCTTCAAATATAGGTTTGGTCAATAGGCCCGCTGCAGTTTCCTCCATTCTTATGTTCTTATCTAATAGTAAATACCAGGTAAATTGTACACAGATGCAAGATACATTATTATAAAATAGAATGTAAGTAACTGCTATATACATTACTTCAAAGTATATTCAAATACATATATATAGCCTATACCAGGTATATTATATGCTACAGGGATTCCGTATAACTAAAGACTTTACCTAATCTACAACATGTTGAAGTTAATTGTTAGGTTAACCTCAACATATTATAGAATCCCTCAGCATTTTCGGGATAATGTGAAATCATGGTTACACAGATTTTCTGTAAAACACACACACTCACACACTCACAAAAAACAACTATTAAATATATGCTTTTATTGTTCTGTCCTGCTAACTTCCTACTGGCTCTTCAGAGCTGATGGTGAAGGACGCCCGCTGCACGTTTCAGCTGGCCAGCCTCTATCAGGAAAAGACCCGCCTGATAGAGCAAATCACTGAGCTGGAGAGTTCCCCGCCACACCTCAGAGTCCCCAGGACCACCCAGGCCATGTAAGTCTACATCCCGAGCGAGTGGTAAACACAGCACACATGTATTACAACACACCGACTACACACTGAATTAATTCTTAAATATTTTCCATACTAATCAAACCATAAAGATAGAACCACGTGTAAACAATAGAGCAAGTATCAAAGTTTTATTATTAATCGATTTGCTTGACTACTGACTGATTGATTAACAACAGCTGAAGTCTGTTGTGTAAAACTTTGAGCACAGTTGTGGGTGGAACCTGTAGGTCTCCTGATCGATTTTCGGGGGCTGCATGCAAAAGACGCTTGTATCCTCTCGACCATATCATTAGGGATGTTTTGACGACCATACCCTTTCTTGTGTAGGACACTTTCGGTTTCTTTAAACTTTCTGTACCAGTCTCGAATATAGTACTGTTTTTGATGGGGAATCCTTTCCGTATGTTGTGCAGAAGTTCCACTGAGTTTGGGTAACGGATTTGTATTCAATAAAGTATTCGAAGTATTGTGTCTTCTCGTGTGCAGTTGTAATAATTGGGATTCCATGCACAGACAACCTGAAGCAAGTAAAAATTACGATATCAGTAAGATTAGGTGTCAATCAATTAGTCAGTAGTCAAGCTAACCGATTAATAATAAACTTTGTTAGTTGCGCGATCGTTTACACATGGTTATGGCTTTATATCATAATTAGTATGGAAACTATTAAAGAATCAAAGGATATATATATATATATATATATATATATATATATATATATATATATATATATATATATATATATATTGTTACGCCGTCTCTTAATTTACTTTAATATCCAGGTTCTAGGAGTAACCAAACAAAAAAAGTGAAGTAAATTAAAAGGGAATAAAAATAAATAAAGTAAACCTTTAAGAATTTAATTAATTAAATATTAACACAATAAAGAGCCTCGTAGGCTGTCACAACAAATTGATTCACCATCGAAACTTTTAAGACACAAATGATACTAAACATCGAAACATCAAAAGAATAAAAATAAAGCATTGGATTACGTTAACACTGCATAAACATATAAAAACTAACACTGAAATTAACTAACGTAAAACAACACTGAATTATTTAAATGTAAAGAAGCAAATATTGATGGACATAAATAGGTACTCACATAGATATACCACATTGGTGGCGACAGGAAGAACACAAATAAATTAAGTATAAGTAACAGGTGACGAGTGTCACTCAAAGGATGTGGACTGTATGACAAGAGGACTGAACTGACTCCGTCAGTTGGTGGGTCCTATATATAAGGTCGGTTCCCGCCACGCGACCCGCCGGTGGGTCGTTTAACGATGCAGATGGTCGTTAGAGAACAAAGAATACTTGTTACAATACTAAATAAAGAAATAAGATGGGCTTGAACAAATAATAACAGTTAAACCCTTAACAGCAGAGGGTAAGGTGATTAGAATATAAAATAGTAAATTTAACACATCATTACAGGAATAATATGGAACAACATGGGAGCATGTTATACGTATATAAAAAAAAAATAGAAAAATACGACACGGTCGTAACAATATATATATATATATAAATATATATATATATATATATATATATATGCTGATAACCACAAGGAAAGAAGAAAACACGAAGTTCCCAAGCGCTTTCGTGTAATTCACATCTTCAGGGGTGAGTACAGACTAGTCTGTACTCACCCCTGAAGATGTGAATTACACGAAAGCGCTTGGGAACTTCGTGTTTTCTTCTTTCCTGGTGGTTATCAGCATATACCTAGATCACGCGCACCTACAGTGATTTACTTGCATATATATATATATATATATATATATATATATATATATATATATATATATATATATAATATATATATATATATATATATATATATATATATATATATATATTGTTAAGTACACTGTGCTACATTGCCTTATTTTCTACTACCTTCCTTTGGTCTCTATACCGGTAAATCATATAATGTAAATTAATTAATTAATTAGATTTTGTATAATTTTCTTTTAACAACTAATGTTTGTACATTCGTTTATATTCGGCTTAATAATTGATGCACTCTACATTAACTTCCTGCTTTATCCTTTCCTTGCTCAAAAAACATGACTACATTATGATCACACGGCAGTCTTGCTGACCTCGTGTTAGGGATCCCTCATAATAACTGACCTGTGAACTGGTGTACCATCCTTCTCCAGCTTGGCCTCCCCGGGAGAAGCATCTACCAGGGGCGTGACCACCCTCCTCCATCCTCCACCCGAGCAGCAGCACCTCTACGCCCAAACCCTCAGGTTGGTACACACACACACACACACACACACACACACACACACACACACACACTCACTCACGTCTTCTAACTCAAAGAAAATATCAATAATAAACCCAAGAATAACCGCACACAACCAAAGCTCCAATACTTCAGCACACCAACAGGAGGCGTTTCTCTCACACACCATCTTTCAAGCACACAAGCACACCCGCACACAAACTATCAAACATACAAATTCTCCATCACACCTGCACACCCAGCTCTCCGATACACGATATCATTAATTTATTGACTCAGCCGTACACCCACAATCCAACACACTAAATCTCAACATATGCTCTGTGACAACATATCAACTGTCCAACACACCAACTCTCCGACACACTAGCTGCCTAACACATAAAATCATCACCAACAGCGCACAGTGTCCTCCACAGCCTGGGGTGGTGTTACAGTGTCCTCCACTGCCTGGGGTGGTGTGACAGTGTCCTCCACAGCCTGGGGTGGTGTTACAGTGTCCTCCACAGCCTGGAGTGGTGTTACAGTGTCCTCCACAGCCTGGGGTGGTGTTACAGTGTCCTCCACAGGCTGGGGTGGTGTTACAGTGTCCTCCACAGGCTGGGGTGGTGTTACAGTGTCCTCCACAGGCTGGGGTGGTGTGACAAAGTGTCACCCACAGCCTGGGGTGGTGTGACAAAGTGTCACCCACAGCCTGGGGTGGTGTGACAAAGTGTCACCCACAGCCTGGGGTGGTGTGACAAAGTGTCATCCACAGCCTGAGGTGGTGTGACAAAGTGTCATCCACAGCCTGGGGTGGTGTGACAAAGTGTCATCCACAGCCTGGGGTGGTTGTGACAAAGTGTCATCCACAGCCTGGGGTGGTGTGACAAGTGTCATCCACAGCCTGGGGTGGTGTGACAAAGTGTCATCCACAACCTGGGGTGGTGTGACAAGTGTCATCCACAGCCTGGGGTGGTGTGAGTGTCATCCACAGGCTGGGGTGGTGTTACAGTGTCATCCACAGGCTGGGGTGGTGTGACAGTGTCATCCACAGCCTGGGGTGGCATGACAGGGTCATCACAGGCAGGGGTGATGTGACACTGCCATCCACAAGCTGGGGTGGTGTGACAGTGTCATCCACACCCTGGGGTGGTGTGACAGCGTCATCACAGGCAGGGGTGATGTGACAGTGCCATCCACAGGCTGGGGTGGTGTGACAGTGTCATCCACACCCTGGGGTGGTGTGACAGTGTCATCCACAGCCTGGGGTGGTATGACAGGGTCATCCACAGGCTGGGGTGGTGTGACAGTGTCATCCACTGGCTGGGGTGGTGTGACAGTATTATCCACAGGCTGGGGTGGTGTGACAGCGTCATTCACAGGCAGGGGTGATGTGACAGTGCCATCCACAGGCTGGGGTGGTGTGACAGTGTCATCCATACCCTGGGTTGGTGTTACAGTGTCATCCACAGGCTGGGGGTGGTGTGACAGTGTCATCCACAGGCTGGGGTGGTGTGACAGTGTCATCCACACCCTGGGGTGGTGTGACAGTGTTATCCACAGGCTGAGGTGGTGTGACAGTTTCATCCACAGGCTGGGGTGGTGTGACAGTGTCATCGACAGGCTGGGGTGGTGTGACAGTGTCATTCACATCCTAGGGTGGTGTGACAGTGTCATCCACAGGCTGGGGTGGTGTGGCAGTGTCATCCACAGCCTGGGGTGGTGTGACAGTGTCATCCACAGGCTGGGGTGGTGTGACAGTGTCATCCACAGCCTGGGGTGGTGTGACAGTGTCATCCACAGGCTGGGGTGGTGTGACAGTGTCATCCACAGCCTGGGGTGGTGTGACAGTGTCATCCACAGGCTGGGGTGGTGTGACAGTGTCATCCACAGCCTGGGGTGGTGTGACAGTGTCATTCACAGGCTGAGGTGGTGTGACAGTGTCATCCACAGCCTGGGGTGGTGTGACAGTGTCATCCACAGCCTGGGGTGGTGTGACAGTGTCATTCACAGGCTGAGGTGGTGTGACAGTGTCATCCACAGGCTGGGGTGGTGTGACAGTGTCATCCACAGCCTGGGGTGGTGTGACAGTGTCATTCACAGGCTGAGGTGGTGTGAGTGTCATCCACAGGCTGGGGTGGTGTGACAGTGTCATCCACAGCCTGGGGTGGTGTGACAGTGTCATTCACAGGCTGAGGTGATGTGACAGTGTCATCCACAGGCTGAGGTGGTGTGACAGTGTCATCCACAGGCTGAGGTGGTGTGACAGTGTCATCCACAGCCTGGGGTGGTGTGACAGTGTCATCCACAGGCTGAGGTGGTGTGACAGTGTCATCCACAGCCTGGGGTGGTGTGACAGTGTCATTCACAGGCTGAGGTGGTGTGACAGTGTCATCCACAGCCTGGGGTGGTGTGACACAGTAATCTCTCTGATAGCACCGGGTGTATAGTTAATATTGTTTGGTGTCTTGTCAATAACAGTTCAATAAACAGTCACTGGCTGTCAATAACTTGTCGAGTCATTCTTTGCTCAAAAAAACTCTGTCCATAGCCAATAACTGTTCTGTACTTCATTAAAAAGCGCATAACAGGAAGTTTACAAATCTACGCTACATCCGTAGATTGTGGAAACAATACCAAGTAATCCTGACAGCTACAACAATAGATTAAAAATCAAAATTTTGTGTATGTCAGACCCGTGGACTGCTCAGACTACCTGATGATGGGCTACACTACCAGTGGCGTCTACAACATTTACCCCTTCAGGTAAGTCCTTTCTGTCTCATGTTGTTTTACTGTGTTTCAGTTTATGAAAAACGTTAGTATCAGAATATCTCGATTGTGTCCACCAGCTCCCGGAACAACGTTAAGAATGTGCGCATACTATAAACCAAGTGTAAAGTAAGGCACCCAACCTTATATAGTGCCTAAAACTGTCGTCTCCCAGGCTTGGGGTTCGGTGTGTGAAATGTCTAAACGGACGTTCCCTTTAATTATTGTAACTTATCAAATGCCGATGTTTTTCAGGGACGGATTCTATACATAAAATATAATATAAATCAGATTGAAATTAAGGAAGAATGTAAGTTATGCAATGGTAGAGCACCTGTGAGCTGGAGAGCAGTTCTTACACCCGGACTCTGTGACACGCATCACGAAGGTGGGCAGCCAACAAACATCATGAGTAGTGAACTCGTGAGTCATGTAGACATAACATTGTGAACAATAGTGTGTCAAGATATTCTGTTTGTCTATACTTTATGCATCAACGTCACCAAAATGTCATTGTGACGATAAATTATCAGCTCTGAGTTAGCTCTTGTTTCCTTGCTGATAATATGTTGTTGGGCCCTGGATCCTCCCATATGAAAATAGGATGTCTCTAAGCCATTCCTTACCTGTACTGGTACAGAGTTATGGTATATATATGTACTGACTCGTACATCTAAATACAGGTATTGGTAGTCCCCGTATCAATTATCATCATCGCAGTACTGGAGTTGAATAAATTTCTTTACATATTTATAGAACATTGTTTAAAACCTTAGTTCCATTGTATTTCTTGGTGACAATCTATAAGGTGGTGTCGTCTCTGAGACCTACATATACAGGTAAATAAAAATTCTAACTTCCCATATATTAACAGCTGTCGGTGCTCGAAGCCAGTGAAGGTGTGGTGTGACATGGAGTCGGAAGGGGGCGGATGGACGGTGTTTCTGGCCCGGAATAACCAAACACACAGGGAGAACTTCAACCGTACCTGGAATGACTACCGTGAGGGTTTCGGGAACGCCTCGGGGGAGTACTGGCTGGGTATGTACCCTTGTACCGTATACGAGTATATCGGGCGCCGCGTCGTATCCTCCTCCAGGGTGAGGTTGTGTGTTTGTTAGTTTACGGAGGACATTGAATATATGATATTTATGAATGGAAGATGAGAAATCGTGCAGAAAAAGTGGACGTAAAAGGAAGATTGTGGGAATATTGCGAGCAACTACTGCATGTATTATGTGAGACAGAGGTGGAGTTATCCTGTTGAGGAAATGGGTAATTGGATAATGTCAAAAAAAATGAGGAATAAGTAACTTTAAGATAGTGAGGCGTATGAAGAAGACGTATTTACCGATAAAATGTTAAGAATGAAAAGTGAAACAGTGATAGAATGGTCGACAAATTGCACAGGAAGGAAAACTGACTGTATTAAAGAAGAGAGATGCAGGTGCAAATAAAGACGATGATGATGTGTGGATCAAATTTAGAGAACATGACTGAAAAGGTTTTATAAAAGGTGAACAATTTATTGTGACTTTTGTGGATCGAGAAATCCACACGATAGACTAGATAGAAAATGCTGAAGGAAGTACTGAATATGGGTGTGTGTATGTACTATATACAGTACATCCTTGGGTGACGGCACTCAGAGAGAAGCACTGGGCTTCACACATTTTTTTTTTTTTACGGGGAATAGCCCAGCGAGGCGCAGGTCATCGATCCACAACGGGGCTGAGGGGGCGAAAAAATGAGAGTAAAAAGAATTTAAAGATAGAAAGGAAAAATATTACAATAATCTACACCACGAAGATGCCGGAAAACCAGCTTTTTGAAGTGAGACATTGTATGAGTATGGAAACACAGAAGAAGGCAGAGCATTCTACAGTTTGGCTGTGTGAGGAAAAGAGGATATACTATAACGGGTTATTCTAGTGTGAACGACACCCACAGAGAAACGGCAGGCACCGCGGGCCGCGATTTTTTTTTTTTCCTGAGGGCTTCCATCATTTTGGACAAAGGGCACCGTCGCAGTGTTTGAAGCGCGGCTCCACTGTACACTCCGTAAGTAACAGAGAAAAAGAGAAGATCATTCATGCTTGGCTTAATCCTAACGTAATAGATACTATTACAAACAAATAATAACCTAACCTGACCTAGCCAGCACGGCCAAGATAGAACGAATTCTTGCTGCCACCAGCTGATTGTACAGTGGTGCCGCGCTTCAAATGCTGCGAAGTGCCGCTTGTTCAAAATCTCGGAAGCCCTCAGGAAAATAAAATTTCGCCCGCGAGCCAGAGGAGTGTTACGAGCCCACGGCTTTGCCGGCGGTACACAGTATGACAAATCCACCGAATAATGTCCGTTAAAGTACCTGTAAAAAAGAGAGTGTAACGCAACATTGCGGCGAAGAGAAAGGGAAGAAAAATTATCAACTAAAGGGGAGAGTTAATAAGACGAAATTCCTTTAATTCCACCCTATCTAACAGTTGGACAGAAGACGAGCCACCCCAGATAAGAGAGCAGTACTCCAAGTTAGGACGAATGAATCCCTTATATATTTGAAGCAACTGCTCAAGAGTGAAGTAGCTACGGCATCTGTACAGCATTCCCAGCTTTCGGGAGGCAGCTTTAGCAATGTTGAAGATGTGTGGCTTCCATGACATGTTAGAGGAAATGGTGACGCCGAGCATATCTACTTTAGAATCTGGCGGAATGATTGCGTCCTGAAATGTGATTGGTGGGAGATTATCTAATTTGGAAAATGTAATTGGTAAATACTGAGTTTTATTACTATTAATTTAGCCAAGTTTCTATCTCCCCATTCGGAGATGCTGCACAAAACCGCATTAATAGCTGTAATAATATCAGCTCGAAAAACAGATCTAGTTTGAGAATTAGGGGAAAGGAGAAAATGTGATGAAGAGTGAAGAGTAGAATCATCTGTGGAAGAATGGATAGAATTAGTCGTAGTGTGAAGTAAATCATTGATTAAAAGAAGGAAGAGAGTAGGTGAAAGAATAGATCCCTGTGGGACACAACTATTGGTAGAGAAAGAGCGAGAGATCGACCCCTCGACAACAACTGCCATGGATCGGTTCTCAAGGAAGCTAGAAATTAGAGAACAAAGTGGAGGAGAGAAACTATAAGAGGGAAGTTTAGAAAGCAAAGACTTGTGCCATATCCTGTCAAATGCTTTGGAGATGTAGAGGACCACGACGAAAGTTTCCCCATAATCCCTAAAAGTATGACCAAAGATGGGTGCAGTAGGAGAGCAGAGTCACCAGTAGATCTCGCCTGGCGAAAGCCTTACTGGTGATCAGACAAAAGAGATTGGCATTCAAGGTGACCGAGAAAATGAGAGTTAAGATAGTTACGAAAATCTTAGAGAGGGACGAAGTTAGGACACTGGGGCGATAGTTAGAGGGATTGGAATGGTCACTCTTCTTCAGGATGGGCTGAACCGAGGCATGCTTCCAAGAAGAAAGAAAAGTTTGGGTTTTGAGGCAAAGGCGAAAAAGGCGAGCAAGCACAGGGACCAGAACTTCAGCACACTCCCTCAGTTTACGAGGGGGTATTCCGTCTGGTCCAAGTGCCTTACTCACATCCAACCATAAGAACATAATAATGGAGGAAAGTCCAGAGGACCTATTGGCCCATATTTTACTGTCACTTGGAATTAAATAAGACGATCATCCAGTTATGATATAATAATACGAGTTATTAAAGACGTCACTTTCGTTAGTGAACTCTGAGGTGACTCGAGAGGCCGATACGGGAGTAGCAGGACCGTCCATAGATGTTAAGTGTGTGGAGGCGTTCATGTACTGCGGGAGGGTGTTAACTTGCTTCCCGGTGTTACTTATAGCTCCTAACACAAGTAGTGGTGTAAACTTGCTTCATGGTGTTACTTAGACAAGTCGTAGGTATAGTTTGTGGCTTTTGGGGACTACCAGCTTAAGAGAGTACCAAGTGATGCCACCTTCACCCTTACAGGAAATGAGGTGCTGTACCTCATGACCAACACCCGATTCTACAACCTGCGTATGGACTTCCGGCTGATGACGGGTGAACTCAAGTGGGGCGAGTGGTATAAGTTCAAAGTGAAGAACGAGGCCAACAGGTGAGATACTCTTGCCTTTGTCTGTCTCTCTGACTCCTATCTACTTATTATTTTGTGTCTTTCTTATTTTCGTCTAACCTACAAATCAGCGTTCATCAGTTGGTTTATCCAAGCATCTGTTCATCTCTGTATCCGTCTTAAAATAACTGCCCCCTTTGTCTCTTTCTCGCTCTCCTGTTTGTCCTCCCGTTAAGTCTTTCTCTTTATTTGCCTATGAACCAACAAACTACTTCAGCGGTGATCTGCTTATCTTATATATCTCTCTGTTTAAATATTATCAATGATAGTTTTCTACTTCTGGAACAGCTTCTCTTTATCTTGGGTTAATGGTATGAAGGTGAATTTTCACTAAACCTACAGTAGATACATCCGCTTTGCATCAGTCGGAGAACAAAGTCGTTTTCAAAATATCTTGCATTTTGTTATAAAGTGGACGCCTGAGTAATGGTGGTGGTAGTTAGCTCGCCGCTATGATCCTGTGATCCTCCACCAAACTGACAGACAACTACTAAGGAACCTACCAGGAGCCTTTCTACGTTAGGAAAATGTGTAGTATGTTACACTGTTACAGAGTCCATTCTTACATCTTCAGTTACGAGGAATAATCCTTGTCGGAATCTTTGTGAATCTGGGCTGAGGAAAGCAGTAGCCTATTTCCTTTTTATTGATTCGAGAAAACATTAAGTACTTCAGTTTCAAATTCAATGGGCCATATTATCTAAATTTGCCCACATGACGTAAACTGTGCTTTTGATACACTGGTCAGTTTACAAGTCACAACCGCAGTATTAACTCCCTTGTTATAGAGTGAGCCTTCTTAAACAAACTAGTGATAAGAAACACAATTTTTAGTGGTCTGTAGAAGTAATTCTTTGTTTAATATGAAGATAATTTACTGAGTATTTCATATTGAGAAATTCTAGGATATTAATTAGCCTTACGAAGATCATACATTCGTTACAGCGAATTCAAAATGTCCAGTTTTCTAGACCCGATATAAGTGATGCTTTAGTAACGATCATTTTCTTGGCGTAAAACAAACTGAGATAACGCTACAAGAATTAATATGTTATTAGCGTGAAGTGAACACAGATAATTCACTGAATATCACTATTTCTACATGAAAATATACAAAATATTAAAGTATTAAGATTTAATATTAATTCTCTTGGTGTTAAATTAACATGACCTTAGAAATAAGTATTTTTTACAGGAAAAGAACAATTAATGCTAATGTGAACAAAAATTCATATCATGTAAGTTACACACAAATGTTCACATGGTTCATGCAGCTTAAGTTTTCAAGGTGCTAATTATTTTCCTTGGCAATGAACATCTCACCGTGACTCTAACCTGGGCCACCTTGTCTCAACAGGTACCAACTGGAGGTTCCCTCATACAATGGGTTGAGCACGATCGACCACTGCTTCTCCCTCAGTAACGGCCGTTATTTCTCCACATATGACTACGATAACGACGGTAGCTCAGGTCAGTCCCTCTATTTATGATTTTATGTTCTCTTCCTTATGTCACACACACACACACAGACACACTGGGGCTAATACAACGCTCGGCCACATCCGCCGAGTCCTACAGGGTGTGGTCTAACCATGTTGAAAAAATACCTAAGGATATCAATCCATGTTATAAAAATACTGTGTGCTGTTGGAATCTCCAACAGAAGGTTGAGTCACTGAATTTTTAGCCTTGAGTGTCTTGTGTGTGAGAGTTTTTGGCACAAAAGCAGCTATCGATATAATTTGTTTATAATAGCAAAACAAAAATAAAATTGTCAAAACAAATAAAATAATAGATACCAAAAGAACTGGGGATTACAAAACCTGAAAAAATTTAAAATATGATCATATGGAGCAGGTTGCTTTTCATTGAGAAAGAAAATTAATATTAAATTATAAGAAACTAATTTTTTTTTTTTTGGGCACCCCCCTACATCCTGTGTAAGGTGAAGCACAGAAGCATTTACAGTGCCCAACAGGGAAGCATGCTAAGTTCATGCTTGCCTTTACGTCTCATGAGTTAAGGGCGTAGAAACCTGAAGGGTCATCATTTTTTTTTGTCATGGGTGTAGAAGCCTGAAGAGTCAATGGTTTTTGTCATCAAGTTATTGGAAGCTCCAACAACTTTCCCTGAATACGAATTCGCAACTTTCGATTTACAACAGGTACCTACATTACTGCTAGGTGAACAGGGACCAAGGGGCAAGGAAACATGTCCAAACAACTTTTTCCACCGGCCCGGAAATCGAACCCGTGACATCTCGCTTGCGAGGCAAGAGCGGTACCGTTCTACCACCGGCGCCCCCAGAAACTAGATTGAGTTTGTTAAAAGTAAAATTAACATTAAAAAATAAAAGGTATCCTATCTGAAGTTAAATTCAAATTCAAACCAAAATGTAAATGGAATGACTAGGTTTTGACCGTACTACTAGCGTGTTCACAATAGTCTGGAGCCATATAATACCCAAAGTTTTATTATATCAAGTCAACTCACTTCGAGTCGAAAATTCGTCCATCACTGCACATGACGTCATCTGGCTGGCAGCCCAGAGGTGTGGTCCGGGGTGGGACCTCAGTTACCAGCTGGCCGACGCGTCGTGGTGTGAAGGTCTATGACAATGCCTGATAAATGCTCCACATGATAAAATTTGATATTTCATCGATTTCCTAAGCACAAAAAGCATAGAAAAAGTGGATTTTATTGTTGGCAGGTTTAAATTTAAATTCCCTGAAGTCAAACTTTCGACCAGGAAACCGGATGTTGCTTGAAACTGTTATATAGCCTAGCCACCTGTAATCTATCTAGTGGCTATATTGATAAATTAAAAAGCTCTACACATATATACTTGAATTCACTGATTTACTGCAATAGCTCGGGGAGAGAGAATCATGATAATTATAATCATTAAAATTTTTTATTATTTTCTTAAACTATTTTATTTCATTCTTGTATTCCTGCTGCACCCCCCCCCCCCCTTCCAGTAAACAGCTAGCCCATATGCCTATGATTACTTAATTGCTTTTACACTGATAGTTCGTGTGAGTAGACTTGGTTTAGACTTTGATAATACGCTTCTAAACGAAAAAGTTTGCCACCATCCTGACACTGGTCTGTTGAAGAAAAAAAATGCCACATGTTTTGAAGACTTGCATGAAATACCATTTACGTGGTCGATGCATAATAAACGTATGATATCACACTCGACAGTCACTCACTCTCACAGCAATGAAAGAAATCTATCATGATCTTGTTTACCAACACCTGATACACTGTCACACACTATGGGGGGGGGGGGGGGCCTCTGGCTCTTCAAAAACACAATCACTGGTTACTGCTCAAAAGAGAGTTGTGCACACAATGACCAACTTGAAATAAACAGATCACACAAACGAAAAATTTGCTATATTGAAAATTTCAAAATTTGAAAATATTAACACCTACTGCTGTGCCCTCTTTGTTTACAAATCTATCAATCAGTTGCTTGATAATAATTATTTCCAGTTCCGGAATAATCAGAGATTCAACTTAAGGCACCCAGAGCTACTAAGACCACCCCCCATGCGCTACTCTCAGTCTCAGACCTCCATAAAATATCACTGTGTGGAACAATTTACCCCCACCCATCCAAGCAAAGACTACGCTCCCTTCCTTTAAATCATCTCTTAAAAAATATCTATTGTCTAAGTATTAATATTTCTTGTATCATCTACTATATTTACAGTACCTGCTTTTATTGTACTATCAAAACCGTTTTATCGGAAATTATCATGTAAATAGATAAGTAATTACCATTGTAATAAACATAATTGCCAACTAGACATAATCCTGACAGCTCTGTCCTCTTGTTCAACCTTATTACTGTACAACCCATGTTGTACTGCTCCCCCAGTATACTTATGTTTTTCAATTCCACTGTAATTTATGTATACACACACACACACATATATATATATATATATATATATATATATATATATATATTTATATAATCAACACCTCAACCCGCCAGGATTCGAACCCACGGCCCACGAGCCCATGACTGTAACCGTGGAACGCTACCTCTGGACCAACAATATACTAAAAGCAGTCCTAGACTCTGTTGTATTTCACACAAAGCTTGTTCAACGAGCTTATGGAGCCGTAAACCTCTAATGGGGACTACCCGAATCACGTAGGTGGTCAGAGTAACGTTTTACCAAATCCGGCTTTGAAACACGAGGATCCATATATATTTCATTAGCCCAATAAAGCACGCGGACTTCTACATACAGTCAGCACCTCAACCCGCCAGGATTCGAACCCACGGCCCATGACTGTGACTGGGGAACGCTAACTCTGGACCACCAGGATACTAAAAGCAGTCCTAGACTCTGTTATATTTCACACAAAAGAGAGCTCAGGTTCTCAACTGGCTCAGCCATGTTAATATTGTTATTATTATCCGCTCTGTATCTGTGTTTATCTGGCTAAAAAACTGTTTCAATTCAATTCAATTCAGTAATGAGTGCGTGTATAGTTGAAACGAATTGTGATGAGAGGACGGGTTTTTCCCTTTCATTTAATTTATGTTGATGGTTCGTCCGCATCTAAACGATAATTATTAAAATCAATCAAATCTCAGTATTCCTTGATGTTCAAAGTCATCTACTCCAACTGACATTTTTCCTTCCTGCCACCACAGGCAAGAACTGCGCCCAGGAGAGTAAGGGTGGGTGGTGGTACAATAACTGCGGCAACCTTGACCCCACAATCCCCTACACACCTTTGGGCCAACTCAACACCACCTGTACCCACAAGAATTACAACAAAAAGGTTCCAATGCACGGTCCCTGGCTGCAGATGAAGATGCGGCCAACCATCTGCAGCGACAACGTCAAGGCTATCTACTTCAACGGCTACACCTGTCAGTCACATAATGATTGAAACCACATGTTTTAACAAGTACAGGCTACAGATTTGACTCACGTTACGTGAGTTTTAACCAGATGCCCAGCTTCCGTGACACTTTTATATGTGAATTAATGTCTCCCAAAATAATATATAATTCCAGGTGTAATATAAAATAGTTTAATACAAATTGTAAACATAAAATGTACGAAAAAATAAACCTTATTCTAACAACTAGTGACTTGTGTGGCATTAAATCCTGCTCCGTTGACTTAGATAAACCACATGATTATCACTGAGTAGCGATGTAAATATATATATATCACAATATACACAAATACTCACCACAAAATAGGACAACAATATTCTTCTAACGATCACTACTATTACAGTACTTTGCTGTCTCCCGGATTCGAGTATGACGATCATCCAGGCATGGTACAATGATATGGGTTATTTGGGATGTTGTTATATATGTGTATGTTTATATGCTGCCTTTATTGATTACATATACATTATATATTATGTTACTTCTTACCAATGTCAGAAAGTGTTTAGGTTTGTGTAAACACGAAATGTGTTGGGCAAGGGGTACGAACAACAAATAATAAACGCTCTAAGTAGACCAGCATGTGGGTTGTTATTCTCCCATTAAATAATGTAAGATATTACACTGGCGACGAGGATGGGATTCACAAAGTGTTTGTGAACTCCTTGAAGAGAGGATAGTGACCACTGAAGGGAAGGCTACTCTGAACCTGGAGAATTTAAGTGAAGAGAGCAACCATGGCTGGAGTTAGTGGATACATGGGAAGATTGGGGGAATGTGATGCAGACAAAGAAAATTTTACATCATACTGTGAGGGAATGGACTTCTTCATTCTGGCAAATGAATTAATGGACGACGGTGGTGATGCTCAGAAGAAGAAGGCCCTTGAAGAGAAAAGGAAAGCAATCTTTTTGACAGAGGTAGGAGCTAATGTTTATTCTACTCTGGTCAATTTGCTGGTTCCAAACAAGCCCAAAGACTCCTCACTGATTCAGATTACCAAGATTCTGAAGCAACATTTTGATCCTGCGCCACTTGAGATCGCTGAAAGTTACAAATTTGGCACAAGAGATAGAGGGAAAGATGAATCAGTAAGTGATTATGTAGTTGCTTTGAAGAAGATATCCATTCACTGTAACTTTGGACAGTTCTTGAACCGAGCTCTAAGAGACAGGTTCTGTGATAGGTCTGAATTATGAAAAAATACAAAATAAGTTAATGAACACCACTAACTTATGCTCAGGTCTCTGTTGATGCTGAAAGTCAACAGTACCTTACCATCAACACTCATAAAGGATTGTATAAGCTCAAAAGGTTGCCTTATGGTGTTAAAAGTGCACCAAAGTTATTTCAGTGCATCATGGACAAAATTCTTGTGGGTCTTCCCAATGAGTTATGTTTTCAGGATGATGTCCTTATTGTTGACAGTGACATCCAAAATCATGTCAAAACCCTAGCCTCAGTATTCAAAAGATTGTTGGCACACAATGTCAGGCTCAACAAGAGCAAATGTTCATTTCTAGTTACAGAAGTGACTTATCATGGCTACAAAGTGAATGCAGAAGGGCTGAGACCTGTAGAAGATAAAGTAGGAGCCATAGTAAATTTACCTGCTCCAAAAAATGTCAGTGAATTGAAAGCTTTCCTAGGTATGATACAGTATTATTCAAGGTTCTTGAGTGGACTCTCATCAGTTTTAGCCCCTCTGCATGAACTGTTAAAGAAAGGGATACCATGGAAATGGAACAGTGCAACTCAGAAGTCATTTGAAGATTGTAAAGCTGCTCTGTCTAGTACTGATGTTTTGGTCCACTATGATACCGGTAGAACACTAAAGCTTGCTTGTGATGCATCGGGCTATGGATTAGGTGCTGTCATAAGCCACGTAATGGATTACGGTGAAGAAAGGCCTATTGCATATGCCTCGAGAACTCTTACCCAAAGCGAGAAAAATTATGCACAAATAGAGAAAGAGGCTTCGTCTATCATGTTTGGAGTAAAGAAATTTCACCAGTATCTATATGGGAGGAATTTTGTCTTAATAACTGATCACATGCCTCTCTTGGCAATTTTGGGTCCTTCACTTGTTGCAGCAAGAATGCAGAGATGGGCTGTGATATTGTCGGCATATGACTATGAGATACAGTACAGACGTTCAGATGATCATTCCAATGCAGTTGCTTTGTCAAGGTTGCCATGTAGTGGATCAAATGATGGAGTAGAGCCAAAGGTTTATGCTGTAACCATGTTAGCAGAAGATTTTCCAGTCACCTCCGGAATGATTGCTCATGAAACTAGGAAAGATGTTGTATTAGGAAGAGTCCTAATGAATGGCCAGAGATTTGTCCATCCTTAAACTTTCAACCGTATCATTTAAGGAGATGTCAATTATCAGTAGAACAGGGATGTGTGTTGTGGGGTATGAGAGTGTTAATTCCACAGTGTTTTAGAGGGCAAATTTTGAATGAACTGCATTTTGAACATCCAGGTATATGTGCTATGAAAGCACTGGCCAGAAGTTTTGTGTGGTGGCCTAAACTGGATGGTGAAATAGAAATGATGGTACGTGAGTGCTGTGTTTGTCAGAATGTTAGGAGTATGCCACCCAGCACACCTTTGAAAACCTGGAAATGGCCTACCCGTCCCTTCCAAAGAGTGCACATTGACTTCTGTGATAAGGGAACAGACAAATTTCTTGTATTAATTGATAGTCATTCAAAGAGGATGCACATGTACAGTACTAATGCTGGTAGCACCATTGATGAATTAAGATGAATATTTGCTGAACATGGAATACCAGAAGAGGTAGTATCTGACAATGGTCCTCCATTCCAATCATCAGAGTTTAAAAACTTCATGAGACTCAACGGTGTAAAGCATGTACTAACCCCACCCTATCATCCTGCCTCTAATGGTGCAGCTGAGAGATCAGTTAGAATTGTAAAGGAAGCACTTTCCAAGCAGGTAATTCAAGGAACTGTAGGAAAGTCAATGAAACACAGACTAGCAAATTTCTTACTCAGATACAGAACCACGCCACATAGTGTGACAGGATGTACTCCTGCAGAGTTAATGGTGAAGAGACAGTTGAAAACAAAATTAAGTTTAGTTAAGCCAAGTCTGCTTGAAGTTGTAAAGAGGAAACAAGCTCAACAAAAAATGTATCATAATAAGAGTTTCAGTGAAAGAGTGTTCAAGGTAAATGATAGGGTGAGAGTTAGGAATATGGCTAAAGGTTATGGTACTGTACATGCAAAGTGGATAACTGGTGTCATTGACAAGGTATGTGGATCTAGGACATATTTAGTGAAATGTGGTAACTCTTTGAGATATGTTCATCATTCAGGCACATGACGAGATGAATGTAGCACAAGAACATGATGATAATCTTGACACAGTTTCAGATGATCATCATCATCATCATGATGTCAAAGATGATGTTTCCCAGCATTCACTCACTGTGTCAACTGACTGTAGTGATGATACATCTGTCACCGATATTGCACAGAGTGCAAGTGAAACCCCTGTAAGACTTGATGGAGGGAATAGTCCTAGAAGATCAAACACAGTTAGGAGACCTGTAATTAAATTAGACCTCTAATTATCTGAATTGTGAACAGGCCTTTCAAAACTGTTTAGTTAGGAAATTATATTTGTTGTATTCTATTCTCTTCTTCCCTGCCATGTGTAATTTTGTAAGTTTTGTTTATTTAGGATTTGTAGCAGCCATGCTCTCTTTTGAAAGGGAGAAACAGTGTTATATATATGTATGTTTATATGCTGCCTTTATTGATTATATATACAATATATATTATGTTACTTCTTACCAAAGTCAGAAAGTGTTTAGGCTTGTGTAAACACGAAATGTGTTAGGCACGGGGTACGAACGACAAATAATAAATGCTCTAGGTAGACCAGCATGTGGCTTGTCATTCTCCTATTATATAATGTAAGATATTACAGATGTCACCTAGGTTAGTGAGTTTTGAGGTGACTAAAGAGCCCGATACGGGACCGGCAGCGCCGTCCACATTCGTTGCACATGTGGAGGGCTCCATCTACTGTGGGAGGAGCGGTGGCAGCGTCTTTCCGAAGTTACGCTTACGCTACGCTATGCTACGTTGGCACTTATCTGCCTCGGTTTGCAGTCGGGCTAACTCGAAAGTGTTGACACCTTCTCGTGTGGTGCTCCTCCAAGCGTTACGATGTTGAGTAATCGATTCCCAGGTGAGGGGGTCGATTTGGCACCTTTACAGGGTTGTCTTAAGACTGTCCTCATACCTTTTCAATTGACCGCCAGCGTTACGTTTACTATTCGTTAGGTGACTGTAAAGTAGCTGCTTTGGCAGTCTACTGTCGTCCATGTGGGTAACATGTGGCCAGTCCAACATGGCCAGTTCATAGATAATGGTAGCCTCGATGCTCCTACAGTTGGTGTCAGCAAGAATGCTGTCATTTGTTATCTTGTCTTCCCAGCGAACTTGGAGGATGGAACGTAGACTACGTTGGTGAAAGTTTCCAAGTGCCTTGAGGTGCCTCCTGTATGTGACCCATGTCTCACTGCCATATAGCAGGGTGGGGACGACCACTGCCCGATATACGTGCAGTTTTGTGGATAATTTCAGCTCCCTACAGCTGAAGACACGATTTCGAAGTTCGTCCAAGGCGTGAGATGAACATCTGATCCGATGCTGAATTTATTCATCGATGTCTGCGGTGGTGGACAGGTGGGAGCCGATGTTCCGAAAGTGGGCAACATTAGAGAGTGTAGTACCGTTAAGCTGGATGGATGGTGGAGGTGTGTCTGAACCAGGGACAGGTTGAAAGAGAATCTAAGTCTTACGTAAATTCACCTAAAGGCCGAAGTGTGCATAATAATAATAATAATAATAATAAAATAATAATAAAATAATAATAAAAATAATAATTAATAATAATAATAATAATAATAATAATAATAATAATAATAATAATAATAATAATAATAATTAACGGTTTATTGAAAAAATTCTGCAGCCCGAAGGCTAAAAATATACATTGGACATAAATGACTTATTGCATACATTGGTGGTTTAACAAAAGCTTTCATTAGAGAAAGGTAAAGGAACATACAGTGAACATACAGATTAATGTAGGTGTTGAACAGCAAACTCGTAGTGTAGTAACTCCCTCCCAGATGGTGTTAGGAGGAACTTACGTGGTGTAGTAGTTCCCTCAGATGGTGTTATGAGGGACCTGGCGTGGTGTAGTAATTCCCTCGCAGATGGTGCTATGAGGGGCCTCACGTGGTGTAGTAATTCCCTCACTGATGGTGTTATGAGGAACCTCACGTGGTGTAGTAATTACCTCACAGATGGTGTTATGAGGGACCTCACGTGGTGTAGTAATTAACTCACAGATGGTGTTATGAGGGGCCTCACGTGGTGTAGTAACTCCCTCACAGATGGTGTTATAAGGGGCATCACGTGGTGTAGTAATTCCATCACATATGGTGTTATGAGGGACTTGACGTGGTCTAGTAATTCCCTCGCAGATGGTGTTATGAGGGACTTGACGTGGTGTAGTAATTCCCTCACAGATGGTGTTATGAGGGACCTCACGTGGTCTAGTAATTCCCTCGCAGATGGTGTTATGAGGGACTTGACGTGGTGTAGTAATTCCCTCACAGATGGTGTTATATGAGTGAGGTGTGGTCTTAGGCCTTCCTATCGTAGACGGATTATCACATCGCTGGTTGTTGTTGGGTCTCACGGGCCGTTATCACTGGGTACCAGGGACTTCACTGTGTGAATGTTAACTTGGGTACGACTGTTACTGTTGAGTTGTTCTCACTGACTTAAGCACTGTTCACCACTGTTCACCTCTGTTTAACACTGGTTCCGTTCCTATCCTAAATGAAATTGTAACTTCTGGCGAGAACTTGTTGATATTCCGGTGTGGAGGAGGGTTCAGGGGAGGGGGTTGGTATGGGCCAACTTGACAGTTGACCTGGCTGCTCCGAGAGGAGCGCCAGGTACGTCTTGACCCTTCGGTGGTCAAGGATGTATAGGTCTGCATAGGTGTTCAGGATCTCCTGTAGGTCGTGTTCTGTGTGAGCAACAAGGGTGAGGTCGTCTGCATAATGAAGTTCAGTAATGGAAGCTGCCGACACTTTTGTTCTTACCTGGAGTCGTCTTGTGTTGAAAAGACCCCCCTTTACCCTGTACTCGATGTTCACCCTGCTGGCTAAATTGGCATTGGCAAGAGTAAGGAAGGCAGCCAAGAAGATGGAAAAGAGAGTTAGTGCCAGTACACCCTTGTTTAACCCCTGTTTGGATGGGGAAGAACTCTGACTGGGTGCCCTTGTGCAGGACACTGCCGCTCATGCCATCATGGAGTTGCCTCGCAATAGCGATGAATTTTGGTGGGCAGCCAAATCGGCTGAGGGTCCACCAGAAGGCTTCCCTGTTTACCAAGTCGAGGGCAGATTGATTACAGATTGCCCCGGAGGGGGCTAGTTTATTGGGCACCCCCTTACATCCTGTGCAAGGTGAAGCACAGAAGCGTTTACAGTGCCCAACTGGGAAGCATGCGGAGTTCATGCTTGCCTTTATGACTCATTCATTAAGGGCGTGAAAGCCTGAGGGGTCATGGGTATTGTCAGCAAGTTACATAAAGTGACAGAATGATGAGTGTTGGGGGAGGGGGGGTAAATTCCCGGTACATTTCATCTGTTTACAGCAAAGCGTGGCAGGTCCCTAATAATGTCAAGTACCAGGCCAGTGACTAGGAGGAGGGATATCTGGTCACGGAGGGAAGAGGTGTTGGTAACGGCTGGGGACCTGTAGGAGGAGGTCATAGGGCAAGTGAGGCTGTAGTGACGGAGGGTGTGAGAGTCGGGTTGGCCACAAAGTTTACAAACAGTGCGGCCAGGCTCAGGGTTGCCAATGTACTCCCATAGGTACCTGTACCCTAGGCGCAGTCTCATGTATATAATCTGTTGAGATCGAGTCAGAGATTGATACTCTTTGTAGTGGCGGTTGGAGTCACCGGTTACAGCGTCATAGTGGCATAGTGTGACGCTGCCCCGTTGTTTCAGGTGTGTCCATTTTACGTCGAATGCTTCTCGTTGTGTGGCGTGTATGCGAGATTTGAGATGATTCAGGGAGAGGGCGAGGGTGGCTTCAATATCTTCTTCTTGTGTCGCTTCTTTGGCAAGTCGATCAACAGTGTCACAGGCATTTATTCCTATATGTGACGGGATCCAAATAAACTTGACACGGATGTCATCAGTTTGTTCTAGATTGGCGACGGCGGCTAGGGTGTGTTGGGCGGCAGGGGAGGAGGGGTAGGGTAATGTGATCCTCGCTAGCGCAGAAGTGCGGTCACTGATTAATTATCAGGAGGTTCCGGCGTTCAGTGCGAGCATAGGTCGTCCCCTCATGAATGCCCGCGAGGATGGCTATGCTTTCAGTGTCAGTGGAGGAAGCCCAGTCGTCGACCCTGATTTTCTTGTGGGCCTGGCGCTCAGGAATCCACACAGCTGCCCCAGCGCAGCCCAGCGTGGTGACAGACCCATCACAGTGGACGAGGATAGGAGGGAGGGAGGTCGTAAGAAAAGAAGCGACATCATCAATCTGCTCAAGGCAGTTAAGTTTGAGCATATACCGCAGTTGGGTGGATTTACGACCAGGGAAGGTGTGGACGACAACATCAACACTCGGGGAAGTCCACGACGGTAGAGGCAGATGAGTGTACTCGGGAGGGATAGAGGTCGAGGGGGTGTAGAGGTGATAACGCAGGATGTCAGCAGCAGTGTGGACGGGCCAGTGTTGAGAGAGGGAGGGAGAGGTAATGGGGGCAGGCCGGCGCAGGAGGGAGTCAAGATGTGAGTTCAATGAGCGAGACAGAGAGGTCGGTTTCTCATTGCGAAGGAGTTCAACACCAAGGATGGCAGTGATAGCAGTAATTCGATAGCAGACTGGAAGCAGGACCAGTTCACGCTGCATGACTTCTATTCTGGTGGTCATAGGGCAGCCGAGGATGAGTCTCATCGCTCTGTTTTGGATTTTCTCTATGCTTTGTTTCTCGCGTTGGGAGGCAACTACAAGGACAGAGGAGGCATAATCTATGACAGCTCTGACGATAGCAATGTACATGAGGCGTAGGACCCTGACAGAGGCTCCTTTGAGGCCGTGGGTAAGGGACTGGAGGGGCCACGTTCGTTGGCGGCAATGGTATATGACGTGGGCGGCGACAGCAGAGGTGGTGGCGCTGGTAGTGGCTCGCACGGGTAGACCAAGGTACCTGTAGGACGGTAGGTGCTTACTTGATCGATGTCTTGTCCTTGCAGAGTCAGCGGAGTCTGACGCCAGAAGTGTGAGATGAACTTGGCTTTAGTGTGTGAGATGACCAGCCCGAGTGTTTGACAGGTCCGGGCGAACGTGGAGAGTATAGGTTGTTCATGTTGCACTGTAGTAATTTGGAGGAGAATATCATCAGCATAGCTTATGATGTGACCGTCAAGGGCGCGCTCAGCAAAGTTGTCGTTGAGGCGGCAGATGGAGTTCATGAGTACATTAAAAAGTGTAGGGCTGAGTACACCTCCCTGAGGCGTGCCAAGATCAAAGTCCCTGCTCGTAGAGTAGTGGCCCTGAAACCGGGCACGGGCCTGTCGACGGGAGAGGTAGTCAGCAGTCCACGTGAGGAGTTTGCCCTTCTCATCCATGTGAGTGAGACCCTCAAGGATCACTTCACTATTTGCTTTATCAAAAGCACCCTTGAAGTCGACGAAGAATGAGGTTTTGGCTGAGGTGTTCGCCATGTAGTGAGCGATGCAGTGAGCAGTACTCTTTCCGGGGTGGAAACCATAGAGGTCAGGGTGCAGGTGGGCTTCAATTTTCCAGTGGAGGCGGTGGAGTATCATGCGCTCCATCATCTTTGAGAAGCAGGAGATGAGGGAGATTGGACGATATTCATCTTGTCTTCCTGGTTTAGGGACTGGGATGGTGGTGGCAGTCTTCCATAAGAGGCAGCTGACCAGTATCATAAGAGAGGTTAAATAGACAGAGGAGGGGGTTACCAGGGGTGGCAATAAGGGCATTTAGCACTTCATATGTGACGCCGTCATCGCCAGGGGCGGTGGACCGGCCGCACTTAACAGCATTTAGCAGTTCATACTGTGTGAAAGGCAATTCAGTGTCTGCAGATAGGTCTTGGTACTCGGAGATGCGCTGTCGGCGTTGTGGTTGCAGTGCGAGGGTGAGGTCTCGTACAGTGGGTGGCAGTGCATCAATGGAGGCGGCCTCCTGCCACGTCTGGGAGAGCGCCTCAGCTCGGGCAGCTGGTCTGGGGTGGAGCGCGGGTCTGGCGTTTATGCCCTGGGCACGGTTAATGGTGCGCCATATATCACCTATAGAAGTAGACTGGACCCTTATGTTAAGTCTATCCGAGTTGAGGGGCTTGCTTAGGTCGATGAAAGCCATGTACAGGTCACGACCCTGTTCTCTGCACTTTTCCTGTATCTGGCAGGCAGCAAAGATCATGTCAGTGGTGCCACGTGATGGTCTAAAACCACATTGAGGTTCTGGGAGGAAGTTTTCCGCCTCAGGAAGAAGTCTGTTTAGGAGGACTTGGGCTATAATCTTACCAGCTACGGAGGGCAGCGAGATCCCACGGTAGTTGCTACAATCTGACAGGTTCCCCTTGTTCTTATAAATATTGACAATGGAGGCATTTTTAAGAGCTTGGGGGATTTCCTCCTTTTCCCATATATTCTCCAGGAGAGAGTGGAGACGGCTGGTAAGAATAGGTCCTCCTGCTTTATACTCCTCGGTTGGGATTCCATCAGGTCCTGAGGATTTGTTATTTTTCATCTGTTTGATGGCAGTAGCTACTTCATCCAGGGATGGAGGATTGCTGAGGTGGGTGAGCTCTGGATGCTGAGGGACCTTCTGGGTAGTCATGACATCCACATTGGTGTTTCGGTTGAGCAATGAATGGTATGGCTCTTTCCAGTGCTGAAGGAGGCCTTCATCGTCTTTGATAACCGTCAAATGAGTGAAGGGGGGCTGTGCCATGAGTGTCTGGCCCATAAAATGTTTTAGTGGAAATGAAAAATTGGCGCATCTTGTGCTGATCTGCAAGTTTTTGTGGTTCAAATGCTTTATTTTTAAGCCAGTCGTTCTTTAGATTGCGAAGTTCCCGCTGGGCTGCTGCCTCCTTCTTGCGGAAGGTATCAGCTTTGGTCCGAGACTGAGGGTTGTTCTGCCAGTCAGTAAAAGCAGCAAGTTTATCATCGATGTGTACTTTGATTGCCTCGTCTTTTTCATCACACCAGTCTTGGTGTATTCTTTTGAAATGGCCGAGGGTCTCTCTGCAGGTCTTTGTCATAACATCATTAAGAGTATCCCATTCGGCACTGGGGTGAGCAGAGTGGCTCCTCGTAAGGGCTGCTCAGTTGCACAGACAGGGCCGGAATGCACTGCTGCCTAGATCTCAGTGCATAAACGACCATCTTATCTGTGCCGTCTATGTGCAGAGTTGTGACTAGAGACTCCCGGCAGTCATCTTTGCCTGTGCCCGTCGTAATGGTTGCACGTGGGTTGATTTATGTGGTGAGGCAGGAGCACAGGCTGGAACCACACATCTTGGCTCTCCCTTTTCCTGATCCAGTGGTGCAAGTGTTGCAACGACTGGGGAGAGAGAGAGTTACAATGGACTGCCGATAGCCCAGTTTGTTGGGTTTCGCCTTAGTAGCCTGTCAATCAGGCATTGCCTTCTTCTGCCAGTGTAGTCGTTGGGTTTCCATGGTGGTCCCATCTTCCACCTACACCGCCATTGGGGTGTTGTTGAAGCTCTGTAAGCATGTCTGCCTGTTGCGGGGCTCCACCGCACATTTTTGTTCGGGGTTTACTCCCGAAGCCTTATACCTTCCAAGGTTAATCTGCAGGTTGGTACACTGTTAGAAAATTCAGTATTTTTTACATGTTTCTTCTGTATTTCCGACCAGGAAAACGTAGTAATTTGAATTACTTTTTTTGTTCTGTAAAATATTTGAGACACTCTCTTTCTCTGTTTCAATTTGTTTAATTATCAATATAAACTGACATTTTATCATACTATATACACTTCATGATGCAAAGATCATTTAAAATTGCATGTTAATGCTGTTATTTCTATATGTAATTACTGAATATGCTTCACGTTCGCCATATGTCTGTGTTTGTTTACATTATTTTAAAGAGCGCCACATTATCATATGGGGTTGGTCGCTGGTGGAGTGGTACTGCTCTTGCCTCGAAAGCAAGATGTCACGGGTTCGATTCCCGGGCCGGCAGAAGTTGTTTGGGCACTCTTTCCAGTCCCCCCTGGTCCCTGTTCACCTAGCAGCAAAGTAGGTACCTGCTGTAAATCGAAAGTTGCGAATTCGTATTCAGGGACAAGTTGTTGGAGCTTCCAATAACTTCCAACAATTTGTTATTTCAACAGATATTTTATGTAAAAATATATACAGAATATCTGTAAATTATACAGAAAATGTGAATTTTCTGTAAAATTTACAAGATTTTTTTAACAGTGTAGGCAGCAGGACGTGTCCACAAGGCCAGTAGGCCTGTGCGCCATCCGTCTGGGGCCTGCTGCTACTCCGTCATCCCTTGTTAATCTAGCCTGGGCCCACGAGACACCCAGTTACCGTGTGTTGCCACAATGAGGCACAGCACGAGTCTTGATGGTGAGGGGCTGTGTACTGGCAGGGGAAGATTTATGCAAGTTGTTTCCCCTGTTCGATACGAGGGCTAGCCAGCGGCGGCCACACTAGACGCATTTCACCACCCTATGTAGTGTGCGCACATATCACACACACACACACACACACAGTACTCCTGATTTATGTACTGTACAGCCCTGTAAATGTATTCAACGCATATTATATCATTATGTCTAAATCAAATGTAAGTCTGTATATTTTCAGTCACCGACTGCAACTCTATTAATAAACCGTTTATTATTATTATTATTAAATGTTCACTACTCCAGTACACACCCACCTCAGCGGCTCGGTCTATTTGCTATTGCAAAATTTCCAACATAATATGATTGCGACGTCCGTGGCAGTGTAGCCAAGTTTTAACAAAACAAAGCAAAAAATAAATAAATATATAAATATATATTTTATAACACAGACTTTTACGAATCACTCGATCTATTTTTATGAAAATCACATACCCACGTTAGCACCTTGGCCACACCACACCACAAAACACTCTCTCAACAATATTCATATACAGTCAGGGTCAATAGTTCCTGTGATGCAGTTCAATCCCAAATGAGATACAACAGTATACCTGCAATTTCGCTGCTTCACACAATCTTTTGACCCATACTGTACTGTCAAAGAAAAAAGTTCGTGTAACTTCCACCTATCATTATATTCAGAGTTGGGGGGGCCGGTGGTAGAAGCGGTACCGTTCTTGCCTCGCAAGTGAGATGTCACGGGTTCGATTCCCGGGCCGGTGGAAGTTGTTTGAACTTACTTCCTAGCCCCCATTAGTCCCTGTTCACCTAGCAGTAAAGTAGGTACCTGTTGTAAGTCGAAAGTTGCGAATTCGTATTCAGGGAAAGTTGTTGGAGCTTCCAATAACTTGATGACATAAACCACTGACTCTTCAGGCTTCTACGCCCTTAACTCGTGAGACATAAAGGCAAGCATGAACTTAGCATGCTTCCTGCGCTTCACCTTACACAAGGATGTAGGGGGTGCCCCCCCCCCCAAAAAAAAGAAAAAAAACTATATTCAGAAACCCACGATGAAGATTTTTGGGTAAAGTTCCCTGTCAGTGAGACTGAAGCTTCGAGGGTCGAGTCTGAACCACCAAAATTAGTCTCTTTGTTTACCAACAGATGGCTCACAATCTTGACTGTACAGTTTGTACCATTTACCGATATTGGAAGAGTCAGTCACATAGGAATGCGATCAAGTGTGATTGCAGAATAACACGTAAGAGAAAGGTTATATATTCCTAGAGGATATCTATAAAGGTCACTGGCGTATCCTGGTGGGGGGGGGGGGGGGAGGTGACATCACTAGAAGTTATCCATAGTAGTCACTGGCGTATCGGGGGGGGGGGGGGGGAGTGACATCACTGGAGGTTATCCACAATAGCGTTACTGACGTATCCCGGGGAGAGGGGGGGGGGACATCCCTAGACGTTATCTTGTATCAGCATCCTCGTATTATTTATAATTCACCCCAATATATTGTAATGTACACAACAATTCTCATGAACTGTGTATCTCACCATTTCCTTCTCAGGAAGCGCCCATGTCAGCGCAACACTCGAGCGGGCCAGTTCGTCACAAAAACTCAGGCCTGAGCTAGCAAATTACTCCAAGGGTCATACCTTCATTAGATCAGTGTATCTTAAACACTGACTACCGGTTGGACAACAGCTCGCCTCTCGAGGTGACATTTCCTAAGTGAGACAAGCTTAGGGGGAGGTACAACACTTCCGGGTAAGACAGATAAATGGAGGTAATATCTTCTAGGTGAACCAGAATTAATAACTACTGAACAGGGAAGTGCACCAAATAACTAAGAGTAGCCTCCAAGTGTTACTCGGACTCTTTTCTGGAGAGGATTCCCAGATCTATCAGTTCTGATGAAGTGTTATAAAAGTCACTATAACAATCTACAGTAGAGTCACTGGAGTATTCCGGTGGGGGGGGGGGGGGGGAATTGCCTGCACGCCACCATCTGTTGGTGAACAAAGAGACTAATTTTGTTGGTTCAGATTCGAACCTCAATCTTCATTGACATTGACGGGAAATTTTGCCCAAATTCTTCATCGCGGGTTTCGGAATATAGTGATAGATGGATGTAACACGATTTTTTTTCTGACTGTATACATTCAAATAAAAAATGTCGCGTTACACTTACCGTGCCCTTATGTTCTGAAACCCATGATGAAGAATTTGGGTAAAATTTTCCGTCGGTAACAACGAAGCTTCGAGGTTCGAGTGTGAACCATCAAAATTAGTCTCTTTGTTTACCAACAGATAACAGGCATGCACATGTGTACAATGTCATTTCTCGAATTTGAGAAAGTCAGTCACTTAGCAATGAAATCAAGTGTGATAACAGAATAATACGTAAGAAAATGGGTTATGTATTCCTTAGTGTGTGATTAAAAATAATCTGTAAATTGTTTTTCATTCATCCTTTACTAGCGCTCTCCGGCGTAACTCCCTTAGAGGTTATCAATAGTCACTGACGGATCCAGCTAAGGAAGGGAATAGCTAGCGGGTGGGTGCCTTCCTTACCAGCTCACAATATTGCAATTACTAATATATGTTTTCTCACTGTATACTGCATAACCAATTATTAATAGTCATTATATTCAGGTGATGTAATGACTTCATCTAGGCACTATTGTAGGGGAATAGTCATGATTAAGCATCATCGTCAAACGTATATGGTCTTTGAATGTTAAGACACGGTTTACGTTATGATAAAAAGAACCGATATTTCATATTTACTTAGTACAAGATCTTTGCCATTATACACGAGACTACGTGGAACAGATTTTGAGGAACTGATCAAATATTACTGCCAACTTTATATCACAATGTTTGTGTACTCTATACTCTCCTTTGCATACCGGTTGTAGTACAGCGGCTAAGGTCAAATATTTGTAACAAATGTGCACATTGTGACAAATGCACTAAAATTTGTAAAAACCTGTTTCAGAGCACTGGAAATTAAATAAGATAGAGACCCCATCTCTATCTATTTTGGTTTGGAAGATATTCAAGATGGCGTCCAATATGGCAGCCATAGCATGAACATAAGAAAATAAGGAGTCTGCAATAGGCCGGTTGGCCTGTGCATGGCAGCTCCTGTCGAGAGTTACTACCACTCTCTATCATCCATGAATCTATCCAGCCTCCTTTTGAAACTTTCCAGCATTCCAGCACTTACTACAAAGTTGCTAAGCTTGTTCCACTCGTCCACCACCCTATTTGTGAACCAGTTCCTTCCTATCTCCCTCCTGAACCTAAACTTATCCAACTTAAATCCGTTGCTTCTATTTGTCATATAAAGATGATTTATGAACTAAAATGTAGGTTTTCAGGCATGTTGAATCCAATTAATTGAAGACCTAATCTCTATCTCTTCTGGTTTTAGAGATAATGAAGATGGCTACCCATTTTTTCAGCTTCTGGTTTTCATTAAATTTGAAAAGGCACCTACATCTAGGCTTCAAGGCAAACAGAATGTAATTTTTAACATCAACTTGTCTTTTCTGTGTTTTCCGAAAATAAAACCTATTTGAATCATATGAATCGAAAATTATCTTTATTCAGTCTCCAAAAACTTTTTTTATAGAAAATGCCATATCACACTGAAATAGATCAATTTCAATTGAACAAGAAAACACAAAATGGATCAATAATTAAAACTGCATGGAATATAATCATCAGTATGTCCATTCAGCACACCATAAAATGTATTGAAAAAATAAATAGTTACAAAGAGCTACCAGTGTCCAGTAAATTGGAACAATTTACATTACGTCATGCAAACCATGACTGAGTTTTGGGAACGCCTAAAGAGATTTTCATGAAGTGTACCCTACTTAAAACTATCCCTAGTAATATGAATTTTCTCCAGCAGTAAGTTTGCTTGCCACCTTTATCTGCTTGATTCATCACTTGTCCCTACAAATTATGTAAAAAACCAGCTCTCTCAAAGTTGCAAACGCTCTGCACTCTAGACTCTTCAGAGTCTAAAGCAGAGCTATTCAACCTTTTTTGATGTCGTCCACCCCTAGTGATGAAACTTAAAAAGCCATCCACCCTGTTAGGTTCTGAATAATAAGTTCTATATACAGGAGAGAACACAAACACCTGTATAGTTTTGTAGGTTCGGTTTACTGGATAAGAGTATGTACACAAAGGGGAGCAGCACTCTCCCCGGCTAAGCTCCTGCTGGTCAACTGCTATAGGCGACGTATGGCAAGTGATACATTAGCAGCTTCCATACGTCGCCAGGCACATTAATTAGGCATGTGGGATATGGTAATAACATTGCCACACGCTGCTAGCTAGGCTGAATAAATAATACATAAATGGAGCACATACATAATATACATACATAATATATAATCCAGCATACACAATATACATACACATCCCTCCCCCCTATACGCTCATAGCAAAGTCTTGAGCGGACCTTTTCTTTTGGATCCGTTCTGAGCGTCGAGGGACTTCATCACTGGGAAGGGTATGGGACTCAACACTGGTGGCGGGGCCAGCAGAAGGCATTGTTACGGGGCGGAGAAAACGGCGGTTCCTCCACCACACACGACCACTGGGTAACCGCACCTGGTAGTCCCGTGACCTGCCGAGACCCATGACTACGCCTACTTTGTCCCAACGTAGGGAGGTCGGGTCCTGAACACGGACTTGGGTGCCGACACTCAACCTGGGGAGAGAGCGGGCGTGGTCGTTGTAGCGGGCGACGACGTCCTGAACACGTTCGGCGGCTCGGCGATCACAATCCTCTGTCTTGGCCTGCCACTCCTTGGAGAAGGATTGCGGGTGAGCAGGGACACAAGAACGAAGGGGGCGTCCATACAAAACCTGGGCAGGGGAGCGTCCGGTGTAGTTAGGTGTGTTGCGGAGTTCAAGAAGACCCCTGTCGAAGGCCTCGCAGTCAATGTTCCCAGAAGGGGCCACCTTAAGGATGAGGTGCTTCAGGGATTTGACAGCAGCCTCAGCGTGGCCGTTGGACTGCGGGTAATGGGGCGATGACAACACATGCCGGACTCCCCATCGGTCAAGGAACACAGCAAAGTCCCGGCTTGTGAACTGAGGCCCTCCGTCGGTTCGCAGGCGTACAGGAACGCCCACGTCACGGAAGTAGTGGCGGAACTTGCTGATGGTGGCGGCAGACGTCGTGTCATTACCGCACTTGATGACAACCGGCCAACCAGAGAGACGGTCGACGATAACGAGGAAGGACTTTCCTGACACACAGAAAAAGTCGGCCGACACAGACTCAAAGGGGCGGGTGGGGTTGTCGTCACTCATGAAGGGTTCCTGCTGCTGGCTGGGTTGTAATACTTGGCAGGGCTCACACGCACGGACGACATTGGAGATGTCGGAGTTGATGCCGGGCCAGAACACAGTCTGTCGTGCACGTCGTTTGGTGGCCTCAGCTCCACGGTGACTGTCGTGAAGGCGGGCCAAGGCGTGGGGACGTGATGCAGCAGGGACAACTACACGTGCTCCGTACAGAACAAGGTCTCCGTCGCAGTAGAGTTCATCGCGGAGTTTCCAATACGGGAGCAGGGTGTTGTGAAGATCGTAGCGGTTGCTAGGAAATCCATTCCTCACACACTTGACAAGTCGGACGTAGGAAGGGTCATCTCGGGCCGCTGTTCGAAGGTCCTCCATTGCCTTGTCGTCATCTGGTGACGGGTCCGAACGAAGGGATTGGACGGCATGGAGAGTGACCACAGTCCTGACGGAAAGAGCGAGGTCGGCGTCGAGTACATGGTCTTCTGGAGTAGGGCGGCTGACAGGAGAGCGGGATAAGGCATCAGGGATGCAGAGCTCCTTACCAGCACGCCACACTGCAGTGAAGATGTACGCCGAGAGCTTCTCTTTCAGACGCTGGAGGCGAGGGTTCTCAACAGCGTCTAGCGTGTAGTGGTTGAGGATCGGGACAAGCGGGCGATGGTCGGTCACTAGGTGAAAGTGTTGCAGGCCTATGAGGTAAAACCTGCACTTGGACATCGCCCAAACCACGGCCAACAGCTCCAACTCAATAGTGGCGTAGCGCGTCTCAGTGTCAGAGAGGAAACGCGAGCCACACTGGACGAGCCGGAACTGCCCTCCACCATGATCCTGCAGTAGGGCGTATCCCACGCCATACAAGCGTGAGGCATCTGTCTGCAGAACTGTCGGCAAGGCTGGGTCAAACGTGGCGAGGACAGGTGGACGAGACAGGGCCTGTTTCACTTGCTGGAAGGCCTTGTCGTGGTCGGGGGTCCACAGGAATGTCCTCTTGGGGCTCATCAGGGGGCGAAGTGGTTGAGCAGCTGCGGAGATGTCCGACGAAAACTCTGCTAACTGGTTGACGAGACCGATGAAGGACCTCAAGTCGGTCAGGTTAGCAGGGGTGGGAAAATCCGTAATGGCGCGGACCTTTTCCGGGTCAGCTGCGATACCATTCCCTGAGAGGGTGTACCCACAAAAGTCAACTGAAGAGCTGGCCAGAACAAACTTGTCGGCATTTAGGGTAATGCCGTGCTTCCGGCACCTGTTGAGTACCTCGTAGATACGGCAGAGGTGATCCATATAATCCTCGTCGTACACGAGTATGTCGTCGACCACTTTCACGCAGTTTGCCAGACGTTGTAGAGCCATATCACCTCGAAGACAGAAAGCGTCTCCTGTAGCGGCGAATCCCATGGGGCCACGGCAATAACTGTAACGTCCATGCGGGGTGATGAACGTTGTGAGTGGTCGGTCTTCTTCGGCAAGCTCTATCTGCCAGTATCCACACAGGGCGTCCATCGTCGTGAAGAAGCCCGCCTTCGGGTTCACGCTGCGTATAGCTGCAAAGGGCGTGGGAGAAGGGTGCGCAGGACGAGACACCTGGTTGTTGAGCTTGGAAAGGTCAGTGGTGATCCGAACACCACCTTTAGGTTTTGCGACGACAACCATCGGGTGACACCATGGAGACGGGTCATCGCCGGTTGGTACAATAATTTCTTGGGCGACCATGGAGTCCAGCTCGTTTTTGACCGCCTCGCGGAAGGCCAGGGGAACCAGTCGAGGGGTGTAAATAGCGAATGGCTTCGCGTCGTCCCTCAGGTGGATCCTCATGGGGGGACCTGCCATCTTCTTGAGAGGCTTGGATTCCAGAGCGGACTTGGTCACCAGAACGTCGCTGAATTCCTTCAGGAAGTACTTCCGAGCATCCGAAGGAGAGGTGTCACTGGCAAGAGGCAGGGGTAGGGCGGCAGCAGGGTTGTTGCTGCTCCCTTTTTGCACCCTGTTGGCGTGTTTTACCTCAAGAATAGGTTTGGGGAAGTCCTGGGAGATGATGGCCAACTCCTGACAATGTCTGTAGGACAGCAAAGGAGTCTGGACACCATTATGCACATCAATCCAGGCTTGACACGACCTGTTGCCAAAGGTGACTTGTGCTTGGAGTGAACCCAGGGCCGGGGTCATCTGTGAACCATCTGCCATAAAGCGGAGATCCTTGGGGGGCGGTCCTAGATCACTTGGAGAGAGCCCCAAGCATTGCAAATGCTGGGGACCGATGACTGTAGCATCAGCGCCGGTGTCGGGCAACATCTGAAGACGGGATGAAGCACTGCGGTAGGTCACAATGACACTGATGTACTGGGGGACTTTGGTCCTGGGACGCTGGGGGGAGCACACATTCCTAATGTGGCTCAAGCGTTGTCAAGAGTCGTCGTACCTCTGATTGGAAGACTGTGGGCGGCCCTCTCTGGTGGAAGGGGGCTGAAGCTTCCGCCGACGCGGTCCCTTGGGTTTGTTGGAAGGGCAACACTTGTCATAGTGGCCCAGACGACCACACACATTGCACTGGACGCGTTTGGCTGGGCACCGTACTGTGAGTGACGAGTGGCCCTTACGGTCACAACTGTTGCAGGTAGACTGAGCAGCTGGACACACCTGTGTTCCGTGCTGCTTACCACAGTTGTTGCAAAATAAACCGGGCGTGGACGTGGTGGGCGAAGGCGTAGGAACAGACTTCTTGTCCTTCTTGTACCGGGACACAGCGCTTACAGCTGTAGGGGGAGCACGGATGGCAGAGGTGGCACACCTGGCAGCCTCATAGGAGCGACATATCGTCAACACATCCTTAAGAGAGGAGGAAGAGTCGAGGGAGGTGAGGCGTTGGACAAGTTCCTCGTCCTTAACACCCATCAGGATCACCTGCTTCAACTGGGTCTCCTCGCACTGCTGGTGGTGGCCTGGACATATATCTACCTCTTCCGAGGCTCTCTTAAGACGTACGTAAAAGGCGTCAAAAGACTCACCCTCCATCTGTCTGCAGCTAAACAATTCCCTCCTGCACAGAGCTTCATTCTGCTGTCCTTTGATGTGCCGTTGTAGAACGTCCAGTACCTCCTCTACAGACAGCGAAGAGGTTGGGGGTACCTGCAACGTATGTTCCAAGACACGCTGAATTTCCAAGGACAGGCACATACGCAGCTGGATGAGTTGTTTAGGCTGTGACAAACTCTGGAGATCCACCATTGTAGAATAATCAGTCCACCGTCGCCGCCATTCACGAAAAGTCTGGAAATTCACATCAGGCTTCAAGATGGGCGGTGTTTGAGCTGCTGCTTTAGGTGGGGCTGGGGGGTGTGAAGGAAGCATGGATGAGGTATCTGAACCAGTCAGTACCGAGGCAGTGTTAGAGCCAGGGGCTTGGTTAACAGTGAGGCGAGATATCAAGGCTTCAAACCGTTCACTGTCTTCCAATCTCCGTTGGTTGTCTCGTTCTGCCTCTGCTTGCCTTCTGTGCTCATCCGCCAAACGTCTGTGGGCTTCATCCTCGCGTTTCTCATCTCTCATAAACTTCAGTAAAGCAATTATCTCTGGAGACAACGCTGAATATTGAGGTGAGGGACTGCGCGATGTGGGGGCTGGAGCGTCGTGGCCGGCCTGGTCATCCATCTCTGCGGGGCTATCACCCGCCTGACTCATCCAGGCGCTGGGTCCACGGCTACGTAAGGCGTGAGACATAACTACTTCATCTGTGTACTATGTCTTAAATCAGTGTTGACCGGTCAGCCCGTCGTATCAACAAGATTTCAGACAAAAAAATTAATTAAATACACAGATAAGTAGGTTATATATATAAAATACATATAAGGAAGCCGCGCGGTCAGCGAGGGGTCCATAGCCGGCTTTCCACAGACTTTGCACTTTCACTCGTAATTATCCAGTAAGATCGGATCACTGCGCCATGTTAGGTTCTGAATAATAAGTTCTATATACAGGAGAGAACACAAACACCTGTATAGTTTTGTAGGTTCGGTTTACTGGATAAGAGTATGTACACAAAGGGGAGCAGCACTCTCCCCGGCTAAGCTCCTGCTGGTCAACTGCTATAGGCGACGTATGGCAAGTGATACATTAGCAGCTTCCATACGTCGCCAGGCACATTAATTAGGCATGTGGGATATGGTAATAACATTGCCACATGCTGCTAGCTAGGCTGAATAAATAATACATAAATGGAGCACATACATAATATACATACATAATATATAATCCAGCATACACAATATACATACACACCCCAAGTGGCAGCAATTTTTGCTAAAAGGAGAAAACCCAGCATTTTCACTTGTACTTCTTTACCATTTTGTATTGTAATATAATTTAATACCGGGTAATTTTCCATTCAGATCAAAATTACTTTTTATCACACTAATTAAAGGAAAATAATAAATTAAAAAATCAGAGGTATAATTATGAATGTTTTGGTGATTCACAATTAAATGCGCTTCCCTTTCCATATCGGTTTCGTTCAGCTTCATGATATATAAACACGATAGTCAACTGGGCACTGACTTTGAAATTTAAAACTGAATTCACCTCCCAGCACTCTTTTCTCATTGGCTGGAGTTTCAGCTATTACGGGTAAACGTCAAGCCTCCACAGAAACAATGCAGGCGACACACAGTCACACGTGTTGCCATCCTTTCAAATTTCGTCCACCCCTCCATCCATTCCAAGACTGCCTTCCATCCCAAACAAAATCTCGTCCACCCGAGAATGGACCGTTCACCCAGGTTGAATAGTACTGAACTCTTAAGTTTAGATTCTAGAGAGTCTACCACCCCCCCCCCCAAAAAAAAAAAAAAAAAAAAAAAAAAAAAAAAAAAAAAAAAAAAATTCACTCGCACCACTTACATCACATTCTCACTTCCAGGCCTTGGTCTCACTTTTCAAATGTGGTGCATCTTGAACTGCCATCAACGGGGTAGTTACAGTAGATCACGGTAACCTCAAACCTAATATATATGTGTGTATCATTCAGTGCCCCAAGAACACATAATATTCTAAATAGTGTAATGCAAGAAATGTGCAGCAACTGAGTGCTCATGCCAAGTCATTAAACTGCAGTGCGCAGAAACTTGTACCTACAGTGATTGTGTTTGCCTGAATCCATACAACTCATGAACAGATAATGATGATTGTGACGTGGAAGAGGAGTGGGATGAAAAGGCGGAGGAAGAAGAATGAGTAATACCCAAAAATATACCCGACAGACGCAATATTGACTGAACCTATGATATCTCTTTTTCTTATTTCCGTGAACAATCACAGTGTATCATTTTATATAGTGCAGATGGTGCTTATTATCACGTATCTTACTATATCATACAGTTAATATATCGGGATATGTTTGTGGTGGTATTTTCTTGTGTTAGTGTTAAGGAATAGATTTGTCGTTAAAGGTAATTGAAGGAGTAAAGAATGTATTATATCATAAAACAGACATTTAAGCCATGTTGAGGCTATGTTAAATTTTGGTTAGAAAGTCCTTATTCTTTGGCTGATTAAATCACATAAATAGCAGAAAATCATAATGTTGCTACAGCTAGTTGACAGTGTTATGCCATAACTTAGCAACTTAGGTTAAGTTAAAGTTCAATATAGTAATGAGGTCACAAATAGCACAACAAAATACAAATTGGCATCTCGGCACAACTTACTCCTTAATATTTATCACTTAAATTAATGTTATTTCAAAACTCGACAAACAATAGTAAAATTCAAAAGTTATAAACACAAAGAAGGTCGAAATTGTGCGTCATGGGTTCAATCACAGCCCTCTTATTTCATCACATCAGTTCAGGAGTGAAGGTTTGGAATTATATACAAAACGAAAACTTTAAATGAAATTTAATAACAAAGGTTTACAATAATAAATGAGCATGTTAAATAATGGATGGATAAATGAATTCAAGAGAATAAATAATATGCATGATTGTTTGACTGGAAATATTTAGCAAAGGACAAACCATCGTAGGTAATGACTCCTTGCCAAGTTAAATTGCAGCATCTCTGAATGGGAGGTAGAAACTTGGTTAAATTCAATAGTAATAATACTCAGTATTTACCAATTACACTTTCTAAATAAGATGATCTCCCACCAATTACATTTCAGGACGCTATCATTCTGCCAAATTCTAAAATAGATATGCTATGCCTCACCCATTCCTCCAATATGTCATGGAAGCCACACATCCTCAACATTGCTAAAGCTGCCTCCCAAAAGCTGGGAATGCTGTACAGAGGCCGTAGCTACTTTACTCCTGAGCAGTTGCTTCAAGTATACAAGGGATTCATTCGTCCCAACTTGGAGTACTGCTCTCATATCTGGGGTGGCTCTTTGTAAAGGCCTGGGACTTAGGGATAGAAATCCCTTACCAGACTTATCAGGTTCTTAATTAAGGAAAGTCAAGGACCATGGTTTTCTGAGGAATAAACAACCGTTTGAGATTGACATCGCTTTACTATAAAAAATACAACACAAAACTCTGATACCACTCAACAAACATCAAATAACAACGGGAGTCAAACAATTAAGTCAGTCAACAGTTAATGGAGTCAAACAATTAATGGAAGCAAACAATTAAAGGGAGCAAACAATTAAAGGGAGTCGGCAATTAATAGAATCAAACAATTAATGGGAGTCAACAACTGATAGAATCAAACAATGAACAGACATTTCCAACGGCAGTGGCCCTGGGGGTAGGTTCTGGAACACGGTGATCCACACTCAGGGTAGGAAAGCGTCCATTCAACTCCACACTCGAGCGACGTCTTGAAATGGCAGGAGAACACCAGGGCCCAGTCGGAATGAGATGAACTGACGGTCGTGGTATGTGGTAGTGGTAGATGACCAGAGAATTGACAGTCGATAAGTGAAGGTCTGGGGACACAGCCCACGAGTCCAGAACCTACGATGAGATCACAGCCAGAATTTGACGAACAGCGGGGGAGGTAGTGACTGTATGGCGGCTGGGTTGAATCTGCTCTTGATACAGGTAGCAGCTGCCGTTCTCACCTCTGCCCAACCACCCCAAGTGTCGTCCGCGCCAGCAAACGAGTGAGTTAGCAGCGGTAACGAGCAGGAAGATCGTTTCCGCCCTTACACTCTTCTTCTATCCAAATGTTAGATCGGGTGGAATCAAAGGCATTTCGTCTTATTGACTCTCCTCCTTTAGTTAACAATCTTTCTTCCCTTTCTCTTCGCCGCAATGCTGTTCACTCTCTCTCTTTTACAGGTACTTTAACTGGCAATGTTCGGTGGATTTGGCATCGTAACACACATCTTGCCCGCGGTGCTTAGCGTTTCTCTGTGGATGTCGGTCACACTAGAATAACCCGTTATAGTGCATCCTTCTTTCCTCACACAGCCAAACTGTGGAATGCTCTGCCTTCTTCTGTGTTCCCATACCCATACAATCTGTCTCACTTTAAAAAGCTGATTTTCCGGCATTTTCGTGGTGTAGATTAAAATAACTTTTTCTTTTCTATTTTTTTTCTATTCTTATTTTTTCGCCCCCCAGGCCCCGTTGTGGGTTGTTCAACCTTTGCCCGGGTGGACTAATTCCCGTAAAAAAATAAATAAATAAATAAATAAATAATATGTACACAGTATATAAACCATAAACTACATTATAACACAATAATTGATTGCACTATACACACAATACATAATAATAAAGCAGCACTGAATATTTAATACTTAACTGAACCATATTAGAGAAGGTGTCCACCACTGACTGAACCAGACGTCTTGTTAGCACTAATGTCCAACCGTGACTACCTAAAACACACCTGTGCCCCGGTGAACTCCAAGCCGAAACAGCACTAATATAAAACGACTCCTACATTAAGCTGTAAAAATAGTTACGCATACATACATTTTAGGACATAATTTTAGGTATCAAATATCAGTTATGCTCACAAATAATGATATCAAATATTTTACATACCATTTACCATGACACGTAGTCAACCCGACACCAACGCCATCACTACACAGAAGGGGAGGATAACGAACATTTTCCAAACTAGTGAAGGGAAATGCTAGTTAAATACACAAATCAAATATTACGCTAAACACAACTGTGATTACCAAACACACATTAACACTCTGGGTTACTGGTCGTTAGCCACTCACCAAGGGCTTGGGCTACCGTTTCAGTGTCTTAGTATGCGTTCAAGGACCAATAGAAAATGTTGATACTTTTGTCCATAAAACACGTACTACGTAAGGGAGGACTATTATTTGTTCACCTCCTCCATCAACCCAAGAGGCTTAACTCCCCATGTCCTTGACTGTGTGAAAAAAAACACAGTGTGTGAAATGACACAGCACTTTATCACTAATGGCACTTTTTTGCACTCAGTAGCTATATCAGTTCCCATGTGTAGAACCAAACACAATGTGCTTGAATACCTCTCACGCAAATGTGAATAACAAAGTGTGTGGCCAGACATATTGCCTGACACTGCTGTACTCACTTGAAAGTTACTAGTGTGCCCTGAAGAATGCAGTGATGGCTAGGGAAACACTGAGTAACACTGAGTCCGTTTATTATGGATGAGAGAAATACAAGTGGTGACTCGCGTGTGCCATGCACGGCTCACACAGTCAAACTGGGGCTTCCTTGCCATATGGCAGCCTCGGGGCAATGTTGCCACATAACACGTGCAGTGTTGCCACGTGATTATATATATAAATGCTACTCGGCACAGTAGCTTATGTACAGGGTTGCTACTCGGCACAGTAGCTTAGATACATAACCTACATCTCCCTCCCCCCTCACGCTCATAGTCTTTGTCTTGAGCGGACTTCTTAGTTCTAAGTCGCTCCGAGCGTCGAGGTGCACTGTGGGGCGGATCCTCGTGAGGTGTAGGTGACTGGCCGGAGGAAGCGGCGGTTCCTCCACCAGACACGGCCACTCGGCATCCTGACCTTGTAGTCCCGCGACCGGCCGACGCCCATCACTATGCCCACCTTGTCCCAACGTGTCGTCGTCGGTTCCTGGACGCGGGCAAGGGCACCAATCTCCAGTGGCTGAAGAGGGCGGGCACGGTCGTCATACCGAGCCTTGGCGTCCTGGGCACGTGAAGCGGCGCGGCGGTCGCAGCTCTCGGCTCTGGTCTGCCACTCCTTTGCAAAGGCCTTGGCGTGTGCAGGAACGCAAGAGAGGAGAGGGTGACCATACAGGATCTGGGCAGGGGAGCGCCCTGTGTGGGTGAGAGTATTACGTAACTCCAGGAGTCCTTTGTCAAACGCCTCACAGTCTATGTTGCCTGAAGGGGCCACCTTGAGGATAAGGTGCTTGACTGTCTTGACCGCAGCCTCAGCATGGCCGTTTGACTGTGGGTAGTGGGGTGTTGACACGATGTGGCTGACTCACCAACGCTCCAGGAATCCTGTGAAGTCCCGGCTGATGAACTGTGGCCCACCGTCCGTCCGCAGACGTACGGGGACGCCCAGGTCACGAAAGAGGTGTCGGAAGTGGCGAATGGTGGCCGCGGACGTCGTGTCCGAGCCACAGATTACCACCACAGGCCAGCCAGAGAGTCGGTCGGCGACAACTAGGAAATGTTTCCCAGCTGTGCTGAAGAAATCAGCCGACACGGACTCGAAGGGCCTGGTGGGTTCGTTGTCGCACAAGAGGGGCTCTTGGTGTTGACTGGGCTGCATGATCTGGCACGGCTCACAGGCACGGACCGTATTGACGATATCCGCGTCAATGCCGGGCCAGTACACAGCCTGCCTTGCACGGCGCTTGGTGGCCTCTGCTCCACGATGGCTGTCGTGTAAGCGGGTCAGAACGCGACGACGGAGAGCTGCAGGGACGACCACACGGGCACCGTACAGGACGAGGTCCCCATCTGCGTAGAGGTCCTCAGGTATCTTCCAATACGGGCGGAGGGCGTTGTGGAGGTCAAAACGGTCGTGAGGGATGTTAGGTTCTGAATAATAAGTTCTATATACAGGAGAGAACACAAACACCTGTATAGTTTTGTAGGTTCGGTTTACTGGATAAGAGTATGTACACAAAGGAGAGCAGCACTCTCTCTTGACTAGGCTCCCGGTCAACTGCTATAGGCGACGTATGGCAAGTGATACATTAGCAGCTTCCATACGTCGCCAGGCACATTAATTAAGCGTGTGGGATATGGTAATAACATTGCCACACGCTGCTAGCTAGGCTGAATAAATAATACATAAATGGAGCACATACATAATATACATACATGATATATAATCCAGCATACATAATATACATACACCTCCCTCCCCCCTATACGCTCATAGCAAAGTCTTGAGCGGACCTTTTCTTTTGGATCCGTTCTGAGCGTCGAGGGACTTCATCACTGGGAAGGGTATGGGACTCAACACTGGTGGAGGGGCCAGCAGAAGGCATTGTTACGGGTCGGAGAAAACGGCGGTTCCTCCACCACACACGACCACTGGGTAACCGCACCTGGTAGTCCCGTGACCTGCCGAGACCCATGACTACGCCTACTTTGTCCCAACGTAGGGAGGTCGGGTCCTGAACACGGACTTGGGTGCCGACACTCAACCTGGGGAGAGAACGGGCGTGGTCATTGTAGCGGGCGACGACGTCCTGAACACGTTCGGCGGCTCGGCGATCACAATCCTCTGTCTTGGCCTGCCACTCCTTGGAGAAGGATTGAGGGTGAGCAGGGACACAAGAACGAAGGGGGCGTCCATACAAAACCTGGGCAGGGGAGCGTCCGGTGTAGTTAGGTGTGTTGCGGAGTTCAAGAAGACCCCTGTCGAAGGCCTCGCAGTCACTGTTCCCAGAAGGGGCCACCTTAAGGATGAGGTGCTTCAGGGATTTGACAGCAGCCTCAGCGTGGCCGTTGGACTGCGGGTAATGGGGCGATGACAACACATGCCGGACTCCCCATCGGTCAAGGAACGCAGCAAAGTCCCGGCTTGTGAACTGAGGCCCTCCGTCGATTCGCAGGCGTACAGGAACGCCCACGTCACGGAAGTAGTGGCGGAACTTGCTGATGGTGGCGGCAGACGTCGTGTCATTACCGCACTTGATGACAACCGGCCAACCAGAGAGACGGTCGACGATAACGAGGAAGGACTTTCCTGACACACAGAAAAAGTCGGCCGACACAGACTCAAAGGGGCGGGTGGGGTTGTCGTCACTCATAAAGGGTTCCTGCTGCTGGCTGGGTTGTAATACGTGGCGGGGCTTACACACCTGGACAGCATTGGAGGTGTCGGGGTCGATGCCAGGCCGGAACACAGTCTGTCTTGCACGCCGTTTGGTGGCCTCGGCTCCACAGTGACTGTCGTGGAGGCGAGCCAAGGCGTGGAGACTTGAAGCAGCAGGGACAACTACCGAAGGAGAGGTGTCAGTGGCCAGAGGTAGGGGCAGGGCGGCAGCAGGGTAGTTGCTGCTCCTTTCGTGCACCCTGTTGGCGTGTTTTACCTCGAGAATCGGTGTTGGGAAGTCCTGGGAGATGATGGCCAACTCTTGGCAATGTCTGTAGGACAGCAAAGGAGTCGGGACGCCATTATGCACATCAATCCAGGCTTGACACGACCTGTTGCCAAAGGTGACGTGTGCATAGAGTGAACCTAGGGCCGGGGTCATCTGTGAACCATCTGCCATAAAGCGGAGATCCTTGGGGGGCGGTCCTAGATCACTTGGAGAGAGCCCCAAGCATTGCAAATGCTGGGGACCGATGACTGTAGCATCAGCGCCGGTGTCGGGCAACATCTGAAGGCGGGATGACACACCGCCGTAGGTCACGATGACGCTGATGTACTGGGGGACTTTGGTCCTGGGACGCGGGGGGGAGCACACATTCCTAATGTGGCTAAGGCGTTGTCAGGAGTCGTCGTACCTCTGATTGGAAGACTGTGGGCGGCCCTCTCTGGTGGAGGGGGGCTGAAGCTTCCGCCGACGCGGTCCCTTGGGTATGTTGGAAGGGCAACACTTGTCATAGTGGCCCAGACGACCACACACATTGCACTGGACGCGTTTGGCTGGGCACCGTACTGTGAGTGACCAGTGGCCCTTACGGTCACAACTGTTGCAGGTAGACTGAGCAGCTGGACACACCTGTGTTCCGTGCTGCTTACCACAGTTGTTGCAAAATATACCGGGCGTGGACGTGGTGGGCGAAGGCGTAGGAACAGACTTCTTGTCCTTCTTGTACCGGGACACAGCGCGTACAGCTGTGGGGGGAGCACGGATGGCAGAGGTGGCACACCTGGCAGCCTCATAGGAGCGACATATCGTCAACACATCCTTAAGAGAAGAGGAAGAGTCGAGGGAGGTGAGGCGTTGGACAAGTTCCTCGTCCTTAACACCCATCAGGATCACCTGCCTCAACTGGGTCTCCTCGCACTGCTGGTGGTGGCCTGGACATATATCTACCTCTTCCGAGGCTCTCTTAAGACGCACGTAAAAGGCATCAAAAGACTCACCCTCCATCTGTCTGCAGCTAAACAATTCCCTCCTGCGCAGAGCTTCATTCTGCTGTCCTTTGATGTGCCGTTGTAGAACGTCCAGTACCTCCTCTACAGACAGCAAAGAGGTTGGGGGTACCTGCAACGTATGTTCCAAGACACGCTGAATTTCCAAGGACAGGCACATACGCAGCTGGATGAGTTGTTTAGGCTGTGACAAACTCTGGAGATCCACCATTGTAGAGTAATCAGTCCACCGTCGCCGCCATTCACGAAAAGTCTGGAAAGTCTCATCAGGCTTCAAGATGGGCGGCGTTTGAGCTGCTGCTTTAGGTGGGGCTGGGGGGTGTGAAGGAAGCATGGATGAGGTATCTGAACCAGTCAGTACCGAGGCAGTGTTAGAGCCAGGGGCTTGGTTAACAGTGAGGCGAGATATCAAGGCTTCAAACCGTTCACTGTCTTCCAATCTCCGTTGGTTGTCTCGTTCTGCCTCTGCTTGCCTTCTGTGCTCATCCGCCAAACGTCTGTGGGCTTCATCCTCGCGTTTCTCATCTCTCATAAACTTCAGTAAAGCAATTATCTCTGGAGACAACGCTGAATATTGAGGTGAGGGACTGCGCGATGTGGGGGCTGAAGCGTCGTGGCCGGTCTGGTCATCCATCTCTGCGGGGCTATCACCCGCCTGGGTCATCCAGACGCTGGGTCCACGGCTACGTAAGGCGTGAGACATAACTACTTCCTCTGTGTACTATGTCTTAATCAGTGTTGACCGGTCAGCCCGTCGTATCAACAAGATTTCAGACAAAAAATTAATTAAATACACAGATAAGTAGGTTATATATATAAAATATATATAAGGAAGCCGCGCGGTCAGCGAGTGTCGTGTGCGAGTGAGTGTGTGTCCTGGGCGGGTAGAGCGTCTCGCCCCAGCTGTGAGGGGGGGGGGGGGGGGGGTGGAGGCGGCGCTGTGAGGGGGGTGGAGGGAGAGGCGCGGCGACTCCCAGTCAGTCTAGTTACCCTCAGGACGCGGTCAGAGACGGGTGCACTCAACTCTACTCCTTACGAATGCCCAGAACGTGCCGTATACCTTGGGAATCCTTTAGAACAAGGTCACACATGAATGGCACGAACACACAATGCACTAAACACTTCACAGAAAATCACTCTCACTGACACTGCTCAAAGTTGCTGAAATTCTTCGAGGAGAGATGGCGCGGGAGTTGACCCAAGGCTTGACCCAAGACGGGAGGGGACCCTAGCCGGCTTTCTACAAACTTTGCGCTATCACTCGTAATTATCCAGTAAGACTACGCACTGCGCCATGTTAGGTTCTGAATAATAAGTTCTATATACAGGAGAGAACACAAACACCTGTATAGTTTTGTAGGTTCGGTTTACTGGATAAGAGTATGTACACAAAGGAGAGCAGCACTCTCTCTTGACTAGGCTCCCGGTCAACTGCTATAGGCGACGTATGGCAAGTGATACATTAGCAGCTTCCATACGTCGCCAGGCACATTAATTAAGCGTGTGGGATATGGTAATAACATTGCCACACGCTGCTAGCTAGGCTGAATAAATAATACATAAATGGAGCACATACATAATATACATACATGATATATAATCCAGCATACATAATATACATACAAGGGAACCCAGTCCTCACACTCTCCAAGAGCTGAGTGTAGGAGGAGGAGTCGCGTGCCGCGGTCCGTAGTTCCTCAAGGGCCAGATCGCTGTCGGGTGGTGACACTGAGGCATGGGTGCTGCCGAGGGACTGTACGGCCTGCAAGGTGACGATGTTGCTGACGGAGAAACCGGCCTCAGTGCTGAGCATCTCGTCTTCAGGTGTAGGGCGGCTGACTGGGGAGCGGGAGAGGGCATCCGGGATGCACAACTCCTTACCTGCGCGCCAAGCTGCGGTGAAGACGAAGGCCAAAATCTTCTCCTTCAGTCGCTGGAGGCGGGGATTCTCGATGGCGTCCAGCGAATAGTGGTTAAGAATGGGGACCAAGGGCCTGTGGTCTGTGATGAGGTCGAAGTGCTGTAGGCCAATCAAGTAGAACTTGCACTTCGATAAGGCCCATACCACTGCCAGCAGCTCCAGCTCGATGGTAGCGTAGCGAGACTCAGCATCGGTGAGGAAGCGAGAGCCACACTGTACGAGCCGGTACTTTCCTCCACCGTGATCCTGGAGAAGGGCGTAACCAACCCCGTACAGGCGCGAGGCGTCTGTCTGGAGGACGGTGGGGAGCGCTGGGTCGAAAGTAGCGAGGATAGATGGACTTGACAGGGCCTCCTTCACCTTATGAAAGGCGAGGTCGTGGTCAGGGGTCCACGTGAACGTCCTCTTGGGGCTCATCAGGGGGCGGAGAGGCCCGGCAGCGGCGGAGACGTCAGGGGAAAATTCTGCCAGCTGGTTCACCAGGCCCATGAAAGACCTGAGATCCGTAAGGTTGGCAGGTTTCGCAAAGTCCGCTATGGCGCGAACTTTCTCCGGGTCCGCAGCAATGCCATCCCTTGAGAGTCGGTAGCCGCAGAAAGACACTGCAGGTGCGGCCAAGACGAACTTCTCGGCATTCAGAGTGATGCCGTGCGTCCTACACCTGGTCAGTACCTCGTCGATGCGGCGAAGATGCGTCAGGTAGTCCTCATCGTAAAGGAGGACGTCGTCCACTACCTTCACGCAGTTGGTCACGCCTTGAAGTGCCATGTCACCACGGAGACAGAAGGTGTACCCCGTAGCAGCGAATCCCATAGGGCCACGGCAGTAGCGGAAGCGTCCGTAAGGCGCGATGAAAGTGGTCAGTGGCTGATTCTCCTTCTTCAGTGGGATCTGCCAGTAACCACAGAGGGCGTCCATCGTCGAGAAGTGCCGTACCTTCGGATCCACACTCCGTATAGCTGCAAAAGGTGTGGGTGAAGGGTGGGCGGGACGGGACACCTGGCTGTTAAGCTTAGACAAGTCGGTAGTAATCCGCACTCCACAGTTAGTCTTAGCCACAGCGACTAGAGGGTGGCACCAAGGGGATGGGTCGTCACCAACGGGTACGATGACACCCTGGGCCACCATGGAATCCAGTTCCTTCTTGACTGAATCCCTGAAGGCGAGAGGAATCAACCGGGGAGTGTGTATGGCAAACGGCTGTGCATCTTCACGCAGGTGTATCCTCATAGGCGGACCCGCCATAGCCTTCAGTGGCGCGGTCCGTAGGGCCTCCTTCGTCACCAGCACATCCGAGTACTCCTTCAGGAAGTAGGCCCTTGCGGCTGAAGGAGACGTCTCGCTGTGAAGAGGAAGCAGCCGTGACTTGGGTGGAGGCGGGGAGGGAGTGGACGCGGGTTCTGGGCAGCTCTGTGTGGCAACGCCAGGCGCGTCGCTCGTCGACTCACGCACCCTGCTGGCGGTGTAACGAGCAGCTGGGATCTGCTCGGGAAAGTCTCTGGGCACCATGCCTAACTCCTTGCAGTGCTCCCACGACAACAAGGGTGTAGTGAGAGTAGGCTGCACGTCGATCCATCCGTGACACGATCTGTCGCCGTAGGTGATCTCTGCTTGAAAGGAGCCCACAGCGTCCGGCATCTGGGAACCGTCCGCATTGTAGTACTGCAGCTGCGGCGGTGGTCCCAGGCCGCGTTTGGTGAGGCCCAGTTTCTGGAGGTGCTTCAACCCGATCACCATAGCATCGGCGCCGGTGTCCGGTATCACCTCGATGTGACCCGACACATCACCGTGTGTGACGGCGACGCGGATAGTAGGGGAAGGGGTAGCCCTGGGGCGTGTGGTCGATTCCACCCTCCTGATGTGACTCCGCTGCTGCTTGGGGCTGCGTGGGCCATCTGGAGGGGGCTGCATGCGAACCACCCCGAGGGAAGTGCGCTGCTGTCCTCCTCGTCTCGGGCTTTTGGGCTTGGGTTGGCGGCAGCACTTGTCGTAGTATCCATAGCGACCGCAGGCCTGACACTTGTGGCCTCGTGCAGGGCACCTGTCTGTGTTAGACCAGTGGCCCTTACGGTCACATCCACGACACAGTGCGTCGGCGGCCGGGCAAGTCTTGGGGCTGTGCTGCTTTCCACAGCTGCCACAGGAAGCACTAGGCGGATGCGTGGAAGAACGTGTGGCAGCCTTCGCGTTGTTGGCCGCCTTCTTGTCCTTCTTGTATTGTGAGATAGCTCTCACAGCAGGTGGGGCCCGTAAGGCAGAGGTGGCGGACTTGGTGGCCTCGTATGACCGACATTCAGTCACTACCACCTGGAGTGTGGAGGAAGCGTCCAGGGGGATGAGTCGCTGCATCAACTCTTCGTGCCTGACACCTGTCAAGATCCCGTGCTTGATCCAGGCTTCCTCACATTCCCGGCTGTGCGCCTTGCAGACGTCGATCTCAGACAAACTCTTCAAGCGTACAAAAAAGTCGTCAAAGGATTCGTTCTCCGCCTGCTTGCAGCTGGTGAAGGCACGGCGACGCAAAGCCTCATTGTTCCGACCCTAAACATGCTCCTGTAAAAGGTCGAGCACATCCGTCACTGAAGAGGTAGAATCGGGAGGCACTTGCAACGTGTGCTCCAAAACTCTCTGGGTCTCCAGCGACAAACACATCCGCAGTTGGATGAGCTGTTTGTTTGGAGGCATGCTGTCCAGGTCCACCATCGTGGAGTAATCTGTCCAACGCCGCCTCCACTCACGAAAAAGCTGAAACGTGACGTCTGGTGAGAGGGCGGGTGGGGGTTGAACAGATGCCTTGGGAGCTGTTTGTTTGGAGGCAAGAGTACCTGGAGGACGCTGGTGTGGTGGAGGAGGGAGGACATTGACGCCTTGAAGCTCTCTACCTGCAAGTGAGGGAGGGTGGGTTAGCGCCAGGGTCGCCAATAGCGCCTCAAAACACAACTTTTCCTCCTCTCTTCGTGTCTCCTCCCTCTGAAGTTCCATCTCTCTGCGTCTCTCGTCCCGGTCGTCCATCCACTTCAGAATTGTGGCGATGTCCGTCACTGGAGGTGGAGGATGAGAGTTTGCGCCCGGTGGAGGAGAAGGTGGTGGGGAGTCGTGTCTCCCATCTTGACGTTGTCCCTTCTTACCTCCCATCTTTGTGTATGCGTGGACTGCACTGTTTAATATATAAAGTGGCGCCTCAACAGCTCGAACCACATATATATGACATAAACAGCGCAGAAATCACGCATATGGTCCAGGTCCACTGTTCTGTCCGTGAGTGAGTGCGTGCGTGTGTGTCTGAGAGAGCGGAGGGAGCGTGGTCCGGCAAGACCGTCAGTGTCCCCCGGATGTCACACGAGAAGGGTGTACGCCTGAGTGCTCCGTGGGTACCACAAAAAAACAGGCCAATACTCAACTCAGCTCTAGACACACACTAATACACTGACACTAACACTGCCACCGTCACTAAAACGCACTGTGACGGAGCAACACTGCACATCGCGGCGAAACACAGCGCAACACAACACAACACACTATGAGTCGACGCACATGACGCGCATCACCGGCAGACGTAACTGTCTCGGCACTGTTCACTAGGGGGCAGGGAAAAAACACTTTTATTTGAGTTGCAGGCTGCACTTTTCAGGCATCGTTTGTATGGCTGTAACAAACACCTGTGCAAAATTTCATGCCATTTCATGGATACTTACCCTGCCGCATCGCGAACGACTTTTTGTCAACTTTTAGTGTATACCAAAAATTAGGTGTCATTTAATGTTTTCCAGGATAATGATAAATTTTACATGGGTGACATGGATTTAATTCACATGTTATTTTACAAGTACACCGTATAGAAAATCATTACAAGTTCATATTGAAATTCTTTTTTGTGCGGAACCTTGGCATCATTTTCCTAGACAATAATCTTTGCCTAATATATCCATCTCTCGATTCGTATCCCGTCACTTCAGTGCAAGCTTCAGTCATCACTTTTATGCCTCTCTCGACCGCCTGAGTGCTGTTTGGCCACTTGGGCACCACTAATGGTGTCTCAAGAATGTCATTAACCTGTAGATTTGACAGAGAAGCAATGTAAGGAGGCTCAGTCTTGAGTTCATTCCTCCAGTTAATCATGGAATGATAGTTTTTTGCTTGCCACTTTAGTTTCAGAGTCACCACCTTTCTCATGTTGACTACAGGAGGCACATCCTCATTCCCATCTCCATCTTTACCCTCCTCATCAGTATAGTTTAACAAATTCTCGTCAACAGCAGCATCAGAATCTTCCTCCTCCTCTTCAGATCTGCCAGTGCATTCTTCCTTTTGCTGATTCTCCTCTCTAATTTTTCTTATCATTGAGACAGCTTTTTCTCTAGCAGTCATGTCCTCATCTGCACACATACCAAGAAGGACTTGATCTGTGTGGGCGAAGTATGCATTTCTCTGGACAGCCTTCTTCACTATCGTCTCCTCCTCACTATTCAGGTGTTTCATATATAGCAGGGACTGGAATACGTTCCTTGAGCCGTGTGTTACGTAAGGGTGTATCTTGATGCAAAACCACATTGGAGCACTGAACTTTATTATTGTAATGACAATTCTTTTCAACTCATGGCTGGGTCTTGATGTTGCTACATACAGCCTGAGGATTCAACTCCATAAGGTGTTCCACCTTGACACACAGGGAGGACCTGGCTCAATAGCAGCCAAGTCATCTTCAACAACACCTGTGATAACTCCTTTACAAATCCTTTACAGGTATTTCTGATCCCAGGACAGATCTTTCTCCACTTCATCATTAAGCACAGGGAAATCAGGGAAACTGACTGGCTGGAAGGCGACAACTGGAAGCTCAGACAAAGACTCCTTGATCTACTTTCCAATGGGACCACGCCAATGCTCAGGACCACTTGGTTTACCATCATAGTGATAAAAAACTGCGCGGAAAGGCAGCTCACTTCCGTGAAGCTGACATATGAAATAATGGAGCGGGTGACCAAGTAACATTTCAAGATGATGAATGACTCCATTTTCTGATCCTACATTTTTATTGGTTCCATCACAACCAACACACACAATGGGCTGCTGGGTTAGATTTTTCTCCACCAGAAACTCGTGAATAGTTTTGGCAATCTGCTTTCCGTGTCCAGTCTTGGGAGTCACATGTGTGAGATATTCATTGCCAGGCTCAACCATGATGACATAATGATCTTTCACCATCATCCTCGAACTCCATTTCTCGGTCTTCTCATTCTTTATCATCACACGAGTGGCGGTCTTCTTACCATCAAAATAGAGTGACGTCAAATTATCTAAACTAGCCATCTCAATTTCTTGCCTCTTAAATCGGTATTTTTGTCTCGCATCCCGCAGCTTATGTGGTCCAATAACCTGACTCTTGTCATCCTTTGTGATAATGCCATAGTCAGTTAAGGTGGCAGTAGCAATGGCAGCTCCAGCATAATCACTAATCAAGTATCGGTCACAAGCGGCAGCCAGTGTAGGGAGTCTTGTCTGGTTCTGTGAACTGGTGTCTGTCAGAGCCCTGCAACAAGACAACTTAAATGAAATAAGAGATATGAAAAAAAAGTTGATAAACACTGAACAGAACACTGCACCGCCACAGCGGCTGTTTGGCTAGTACTGTAGGTAAATTTAAAAATTTCAGTAGAAAATGCGGCAGACTAAACCTCGACATATCAGCTTCAAATTTGACATGGAGTCTTAGATATGTATAAGGAACAATGCCTGAAGAGTGCAGCTTTGAGCAAAATTTCACTGCCCCCTACTGTTCACACACTTTGTAAGTCCACAGATCCTACTCACTGCGCCATGAAAGTTACTAGTGTGCCCTGAAGAATGCAGTGATGGCTAGGGAAACACTGAGTAACACTGAGTCCGTTTATTATGGATGAGAGAAATACAAGTGGTGACTCGCGTGTGCCATGCACGGCTCACACAGTCAGACTGGGGCTGCCTTGCCATATGGCAGCCTCGGGGCAATGTTGCCACATAACACGTGCAGTGTTGCCACGTGATTATATATATAAATGCTACTCGGCACAGTAGCTTATGTACAGGGTTGCTACTCGGCACAGTAGCATATGTACAGGGTTGCTACTCGGCACAGTAGCTTAGATACATAACCTACATCACTCAGTTGCGAACTAAACAAATAATTTATGTGAAATACTCTGTAACTTTCAATGTCTTAATATCCTGACCACAATCATCCACCCAACTCACCCAGCTGCCTCAATCATCCAGCCAATTCCCTCAATCATCCATCCAACTCACCCAGTTCCCTCAATTATCTACCCAATTCACCTAACTCCCTCAATCATCTACCCATCTCCCTCAATCATCCATCCAATTCATCCAGCTTCCTCAATCATCCATCCAATTCACCTAGCTTTCTCAATCATTCATCTAATTCCCCCTCAATCATCCAGCCACCTACCTCAGCCATCCATCTAACTGCCCCACCTCCCTTAATCACCCCTGCTAAACACCCAGGGACCCTCAAACTCCCATACAATACCCCTAATACACACCCCAGTTCCCTTAATCACTGCTCCTAAACCTCAAGGTTATCACGCACCCAGCGACACCCTGTGACACAGTAAAGATCAGAAATTTGTACTAATTCAGAAAAATAAACATTGCTGGAACTGACTAACACCGTGAAGCATAAGCACACGCTAGATAGGGATAATTGCAGGTTAAGCCTTAAAAAGCAACTGTATTTGTTGCCATACAGGAATAAATGTTTATATTTGCTATTACTTGGTGGGAATTAATTTATATGTTTATATGTGTTAAGTTAAGTAAGGATGTGTTAGGTTAAGTTAAGCTAGGTCAGGTTATGTCATGCGAAGCTTGGTTAAGTTAGGCTAGGTCAGGTTATGTCAGGTTAGGTAAGAGTTTGAGTGATGCTATTTATTTCCGTGTCCTTTGATGATCTATATGTTAGTTTGTAGCCACACCTAACAAAAGTTTCCCCAAAAGAGCACCATCTATTAACCTCATCCCCCGACCTCTTACTTACTTTCCGAACTTCAACTGACCTAATCAGCTTCACCAAAACCTTTTCAAGTCTCCAACTACAACCTTTATACCTCTTTCCATTCCAGGGGAGGTGTATGCACCTACTGCACCACACGTACACCTATAGCTCGACTCACGGATCTTGAATCTTCTCTTTATGATGTCATCTAGCTCAAAATATCTCTACAAATTATGACTATCTTTCTTTGTTTCCTATACTGTTCTCCCAACTCTACCAACTATTTGGAACTCTTTGACTATTTCACTTCTTGCCATGAGTCTTTGCTATTCACACACCCCAACACCGAGATTCTCTACCAAGGGGATTTCAATGTACATCACAGAGATTGGCTTGGCTTCGCAAGGGATGACCCAGGTGGAGCTGAGGCACTCTCTTTTTCCTTACTTAATGATCTGGAACAAATAGTTAAACACCCTACACGTGTACTCAATTCTGCCCCCTTAGGGTCTTCTTATCACAATCTTATTTCTAATTTATCAAACTGGGCACGATCCACCCCCCCCTCTAAACGCCAACTATGGCACTACCGGAGGGCACACTGGCAATCTTTGCGAGAATTCCTCTCCGATTTTCCGTGGGATGAGTGTTGTTTTTCCACGCGGGATGCCTCGGTATGTGCTGACAGCATTTCTGGGGTTATACAGGGTGGTATGAGTGCATTTATCCCATCTTCTACCAAAACATTCAGTTTACAACCATGGTTTGATCGCTCCTGTTCCCTTGCATGTAGGGAGAGAGATAGGGCGTATCAAGTTATGAAACTATCTCCTTCTCCTACTACCCACTCCTCTTTCATTACTTCTAGGAATCGTTGTAAGGCCATTCTTCGTAGAGCCAAGCGGAATTTTATAAAAAGAAAGACCGCTTGTCCTGACTAACTTTTTTTTCTGGTAAATTCTTCTGGCCCTTAACCAAAAACATCTGTAATAACTTCTGCACTCCCTCATTTCCTCCTCTCTTCCGACCTGATAACTCTATAGCTAACTTTTCCCCTGATAAAGCCAATCTCTTTGGCACCTTAATCTCCTCTAACTCCACCTTAGACGATTCCAACTCTATCCCTCCTACTCCTGCTCCTCCTACTGAGCCTATGCACTTTCCTATAATCTCTACTCGTAAGGTTGCTGGTGTGTTATCCAGATTGGATGTGAGTAAGGCGCATGGACCAGACCCCTTCGTGTTCTGAGGGTGCGTGCTGAACTTCTGGCCCCTGTGCTTGCTCTCCTCTTTCGCCTTTGTTTCAAAACCCAAACTTTTCCTCCTTCTTGGAAGCATGCCTTGGTTCAGCCCATCCTGAAGAAGAGTGACCTCTATCTATCGCCCCATTGCCCTAACTTCATCCCTCTCTAAGATTTTCGAAACTATCTTAAACTCTCATTTCCTCCATCACCTTGAACGCCACTCTCTTTTGTAGTATCAGCAGTATGGCTTTCGCCAGGCGAGATCTACTGGTCGGAATTCCTGGACATAATTTCTCACTTGACTTGGGGTTTATTGATTATTAGATGGAAATTGCAGTGGAAGGTCCCCTTTGAGAAAAAAACCCGAACCAGCACAAGAACACTTAAATTTACTAACAAAATGAATTCTCCGTGACCCGTGTAAGGATAGTATCTGTGATTGGAATGAATGAGACACACTGTAAAATTTAGACACTTATATTCCCTCCAACACTACAGACACAATCAAATAATGGTACACCAACATATGCACACCTCTTAACCTGAACTTAAAACACTACTCTGGGGAATAAAAGTTATACATGATATTGAATTTATTAGAACCTCAGACAATGCCTCATTAGACAAAAATAAATTCAAAGTACTAAGAAGTGTTGCTTGCACACATGAAATGGGCCTTAAGGGCTTTCAACAAAATAATATCAATCACTGAGGAAATGGCATTAAAGAAATAAGAAATTAATAACTCTACAATGAATAGGCCTTAAGGGCACTCAACAAAATTTTATCAAGCACTAAGAAAATGGTATAAAAAATAAGAACTTATTAACGCCACCCTGAATAGGCCTTCAGGGCACTCAACAAAATTATATTACCCCAACAGATGCACACCTCCTAAGCTAATTTAAACACTACTCTGGGGAACAAAGGTTATACCTGAGATCGAAATTATAAAGAAATATTAAATGCATTAAAGGAACTAAATCACAGTATCACTTACAACAGAATGGAGAAACCTCATCTGAAAAACAGTTCCCTCATTCTCTGGCATCAATTAGTGACACAAACATTAAAAAACAATACTATCAAAATTATTTAAGAAATATTAACTACACACAGCAAGGCTATATCAGTAACTGAAAAAATAGCATTGACTACACACAACAACACAATAACAGTCACTGAGAAAATTTTATCACTATTTTAAGAGGTTATTGATTCCACCAATACCCATAAACCAGGCTTCTTAACCTAACATATAGATTCCACATGCACTCCGTAGTTTTTTAAGGCACAACCAGCAGGCACCCGTAGTTAAGGCACAAACAAGCCTTTCTCCACCTTGGGAAATGTACCTCTAAGTTCCACTAGACTCTTGGCCTCAGTGTGTGATCATTCATTCACTCAGCTGGCCTCATTTTACACTCGGTACATCCATGAACGGGAGGGAGTGAACAACTATGACCTTGCACCAGTGCCGGATTTAGACCTGTGGAGGCCCATGGGCAGCCTCTTTGTGGAGGCCCCCCCTCATTATAACTACCCAAGAGGGTGGGGTGGCAAGTGAAGCGAGCCTAAACATCTGGGAGTTCCGGGGGGCGCTGTAGGCCCCCCGGGAAAATTTTGAAATTTGAACACTTCTTTGGAGAATTTTGAAGCCATAAAAATAATCCAAATGAATAAAAAAATAATTAAAATATTGTAATATGTGGAGGCCCCCAGATTGTGAGGGGCCCCTGGGCACCTGCCCACTTTGCTCACTCCTGAATCCGGCCTTGCCTTGTACAGTTGAGAGAAGCTTAGCTTCTCGTTAGTAAGGGTTTTCACTAACGTGCTTGAAGATATGTGATATTGTGAGCCGAGGTAGAGGAGAGCTGATGACCCCAAACGATCGTCACGTCGTTAGTTGGGCACCCAGACAACTGGTCTCACTCTAACTCTCACCATCCTCAACAGGGTGGCTCAAACTCAGGTCAGTGGACATTCATACAGCTCGTGTGGGGACGCTTCATACGGCCAGCTTCACTGCTCGTTTATACCGCCAATGGACGTTATCATACTGCGTGAGCTTAACAGAATCCTGAAAAAACCCCGGCTGTTAGCTATTGTCTCACATCACCGTTTGTTCCTACAGCCCTATCTAGCTTTGTCTGAGATTGAATAAAACTTACTTGTTAATACTGATGTTAAATAAACGAAGGAACCAGTTCACGCAATCCGTCTCTCCTGGGTACAGAACAGAGATGGTCCTGCTAGCTTGACCTCTCTCACAACTCCCCAAGCCACGCTTGCTCACCCGTTCACGCTTTTCAGGAGTGACTTATTTACCAGATGATTAACAGCTTAATTAGGACGTACGCAACATTTTCAGACTGGGAAACGATCCATTATTATTTTCAATTTAATAACTGATATTTCATTTCATAATTCGCCTCCAGATAAAGTCGCCAGAGTATACTTCATATTATATGGGTGCAGTTCCCGACTCTCTCACTACTGGTGATAAGCACTGCTCCCCCCCCTCAGACGACCTTGAAACTCAGTATCGCCAATGGCGCGGCGTTGGAAATTACTCTGAAATTTCTGATTATATATATATATATATATATAAATATATAAATATATATATATATATATATATAAAGTTGTAGCCTCTGTCTGTCTGTTTGTTCACGAACTCCTCCTAGGGTTTTGGAGATAGACCCCCATAACCATATATATTCTGAGACTACATTACCCAGGGTACTTGGATAAGTATATTTCATTTTGATCAAAGGGGGTCACCGGGGGGCACAAACCCCCCCACTGAAATTTTTTTCCCTTCGATTTAAATGAAATTTAAACCATAGGTAAATGACCAGAAATGACGCCTATTCACAAAATATCAGCAAATTTCAATAATATTACGACACCCTAATGGGGGCTAAACCCTCCTATATTGAAAATTTTGGAAGCCCATAACTTGAGTATTGGAACCTCTATTATCACGGGGTTCAGCAAATTTCAATAATATTAAGACACCCTAATGGGGGCTAAACCCTCCTATAATGAAAATTTTGGAATCCCATAACTTGAGTATTGGAACCTCTATTATCACGGGGTTTTTCTATTAATTAAACGTAAAACAACAACAAAAATTACCTCTCTTTTATAGAAAAATTTGGCAGATTTAGACATTTTATCTATGACTAAACATCACTAGAATTATGGCAAGAAAAATTATTAGTTAATGCCTCTACTTTTTTAACATTTTCATTTACTTATTTTTTTTCAGACATCCATTATGCCACGGAAAAGAAGGTCCAGTTATGCAAATACTCCACATGCACAAAGGATGAGGCTTCGTCGTCAATCTGAAAGCTGTGATGCAAGGGAAGAACGACTTTCTAGGCAAAGACAGAGGCAAACAGAGGCTCGGCAAAATGAAACCTTGGGTGAGCATCAAGAAAGACAGGAGCAAGATAGATTTCGCCATATAGTTGCAAGAATAAATGAGTCTGAAGAAGAGAGACAACAGCGTTTGATTGCTGATAGAAACAGGTATCAAAATTTGAGACAACGTGAGATTCAAAATGCTAAACGTTCTGCATTACTGTATGACAAAAATGACCCATGTAACTTTGTCAGTGTGGCGCTGAGAAATTTACTGGAGACTCACTAGGAATGTGCTGTGGAAATGGAAAGGTTACACTAGATCAATTTCCACCTCTGCCTCAGTTATTTGAAGAACTGTTCACCGGGGAAAGTCAATTCAGCAAACACTTTTTGACAAGACTCAGGGAGTACAAACTAAAGCCTAATAAGTCACCTGGTCCTGATGAGATATTTGCCAGAGTATTAAAGGAATGTAAGGAAGAGCTTAGTATGCCTTTAGCAAAGTTGTTTAACATGTCATTAAAAACAGGTGTAGTACCAGAATCCTGGAGGATAGCGAATGTAATACCGATTTTCAAGAAGGGGGATAGATCACTATCCTCTAACTACCGCCCAATCAGTCTAACATCAATAGTAGGCAAATTACTGGAAGCAATCATTTCAAACTCTATTCGAAATCACATGGAGAAGCGCAGATTGATCAATGATTCCCAGCATGGCTTCACAAGCGGACGTTCTTACCTAACTAGTCTATTAACATTCTTTTCATCAGTTTTCGAATCGGTGGACGAGGGGCACAATTATGATGTGGTATATCTCGACTTTAGCAAAGCCTTCGACAGAGTCCCCCACGAAAGACTAATTAGAAAGGTAGAAGCTCATGGCATCAAAGGTGACATCCTTAAATGGATTAGGGCGTGGTTACAGGACAGGAAACAGCGAGTGAGCATTAACGGCACTAAGTCCCATTGGAGCAACATCACAAGTGGAGTTCTCCAAGGCTCAATACTTGGACCATTATTATTTATTATATACATAAACGACATAGATATCGGCATTGACAGCAACATAAGTAAATTTGCTGATGACACTAAAATAGGACGTGTTATCAAATCTGACGAGGACTCGGCAAAACTACAGGAAGATCTGAACAAATTTTTCGAATGGTCTGAAAAATGGCAGATGAAATTCAACGTCGACAAATGTAAAGTACTCAGTATAGGAGATGTAAACAGGGAAACCAAATACCAGATGAACAACGATGCCATAGAGAAATCCGACTGCGAGAGAGATTTAGGAGTAATGATAAGTAGGAACCTTAAGCCAAGTAAACAATGTGTTTTTGCTCGTAACAAGGCTAATAAAGTACTTGGGTTCATACAAAGGAGTGTTAGTTACAAGACTAGCGAGGTCATCCTAAAACTGTATCTTGCTCTTGTGAGACCACACCTGGATTACGCAGTTCAGTTCTGGTCACCGTATTACAGAATGGATATAGAATCCTTGGAAGGAATTCAGAGGAGAATGACAAGACTAATCCCGGGCATTAGGAACCTTGAGTATAGAGACAGGTTAAAGCATCTTAATTTGCACTCCCTTGAGAGACGTAGAGCGAGGGGCGACCTGATAGAGGTGTACAAGTGGAAGGCAGGGCTAAACAAAGGGGACATTACAAAGGTACTCAATCTATCCAACCAGGAGCGAACTCGTAACAATAGTTTTAAATTAGACAAATTTAGATTTAGGCGTGAAATAGGTAAACACTGGTTTGGAAACAGAGTAGTGGATGAATGGAACAAGTTACCAAATATCATCATTAACTCGAATACGCTGAATTGCTTCAAACATAGGTTGGATGCTCATATGAGCAATAGGGGTTGGTTGTAAACGGGACTGCGTAGTATGGGCCAATAGGCCCGCTGCAGTTTCCTCCATTCTTATGTTCTTATGTTCTCTGTTTGCCATGACCAGCTTTGGTCACAAAGATGCATCTGTCCAAGGTTGGAATCCATCTGTAAGAATCCAAGGTCAAATTTACCATCAACTTGGGTCACTGATGCCTCCTGAAGATAGAAGAGCAAGATACATTCAAGTTTACTTTTTGGACACTTTGGAAGATCAACTGAGAGCAAGAGGAGAGCATCAAAACTTGAATGTTGATATATTGGAGAGAATTACAACCTGGTTAAATGAGCTAAGGACTGCGCTGGAGCAAGTACGGCAAGGAAACATAAATGACAAGAAAATTGTAATTTGAGAAAATAAGCGTGCCCAGGGAGAACATGCTCGGCGTTTTAATGCACCAACAGGGGCTTAAGTTGCAATTTTAATGTCAAATGAGCCTACAGAAAATAGAGATATTGTTCTTCAGTTGAAACAAGGTGGATTGAGGAGAATTTCAGAGCTACATCGATCCTATGATCCTTTGATGTATCCATTGCTTTTTCCATATGGAACAGACGGCTACCACATATATTTGCAAGGGAGAAATGGTCGGAAAGTCACACAGTTGCAGTTTTACTCTTTCCATATTATGTGCAGAGAAGGGAACCACCTCTTGCTTGGCAGGCGACTCTTCCAGCAATTCTTGGTGGATGCATACTGCAAAATAGAAACTGAAAGATTGAAGTTTTTGAGAAGAGAACAGCAAAGTCTCCGTGCTGAAAATTACTCAGATTTACGTGATAGTCTGCTTGCTGCTGATGGAGATCCAAATCACGTTGGTCGTCGCATTGTGCTTCCAGCGACCTATACTGGTGGTCCTCGATACCTTCATGAAAAAAGGTCAGATGCGATGGCCTTTGTGAGACACTACGGAAGAGCAGATTACTTTATCACTATGACATGTAATCCACGTTGGCCCGAAATTGTTAACAATTTGGCTCCCGGACAAGAGAGTCACGATCGACCAGATATTGTTGCGAGAGTCTTCAGATTAAAAGTGAAAATGTTTATGGAACATATGAAGAAGGGAATATTTGGTACTTTGCAAGCATGGCTGTACACCATTGAGTACCAGAAGAGAGGTTTACCACATGCACACTTTCTTTTCTGGATAGCTCCAGAGCACAAAATCAAAGCCGAAGAATATGATTTGGCAATTTCTGCAGAAATCCCGAAAAAAGAGCAAGATAAAGAACTCCATGATCTGGCCATGAAACACATAATCCATGGCCCATATGGTCCCCTAAATGAAGGATCCCCATGTATGGTCGACAGAAAATGTTCCGCGCAAGGCGCGGGAAATTCGGCTAGTGTATATATATATATATATATATATATATATATATATATATATATATATATATATATATATATATATATATATATAATATATATATATAATATATATATATATATATATATATATATATATATATATATATATATATATATATATATATATATATATATATGCTGATAACCACATGGAAAGAAGAAAACACGAAGTTCCCAAGCGCTTTCGTGTAATTCACATCTTCAGGGGTGAGTACAGACTAGTCTGTACTCACCCCTGAAGATGTGAATTACACGAAAGCGCTTGGGAACTTCGTGTTTTCTTCTTTCCTTGTGGTTATCAGCATATACCTAGATCACGCGCACCTACAGTGATTTACTTGCATAAATATATATATATATATATATATATATATATATATATATATATAAGAACATAAGAAAATAAGGAGTCTGCAATAGGCCGGTTGGCCTGTGCATGGCAGCTCCTGTCGAGAGTTACTACCACTCTCTATCATCCAGGAATCTATCTAGCCTCTTTTGAAACTTTCCAGAGTTCCAGCACTTACTACAAAGTTGCTAAACTTGTTCCACTCGTCCACCACCCTATTTGTGAACCAGTTTCTTCCTATCTTCCTCCTAAACCTAAACTTATCCAACTTAAATCCGTTGCTCCGAGTCCTATCCTGCTCGGATATTATATAAACTTTATCAATATCCCCTTTATTGATTCCTTTTACCCACTTGAATACTTCTATCATATCTCCCCGCACTCTTCGCCATTCTAGGGAATGCAAGTTAAGTTTCTTTAACCTATCCTGATATGGAAGGTTTCTAAGTCCCGGAATCATTTTCGTCATTCTTCGCTGCACCGACTCTAGTGAATTGATATCCATTCTGCAATAAGGGCACCAGAACTGAACCACATAATCGAGGTGCAGCCTGACTAGCGCAAGATATAGTTGCAATAAGACCTCTGCACTCTTATTACTTACACTTCTAGATATAAAATCCAATACTCTGTTTGCCTTATTTCGAACATTAACGCACTGTTTTCTATGCCGTAGGTCCGGGCTTACAAGTACCCCTAGGTCTCTTTCACAAGTCGACTTCTCTAGGTTGATGTTGTTAAGGGTGTATACATTGACAGTATTTGTTCTTCCAATATTAAGTACGCTACACTTGCTGGTGTTGAATTTAATTTGCCATTTTTCAGACCACCCCTGCAGTTTATTTAGATCCTCCTGTAATGCATTTGCATCCTGCCCTGAATTAATCTGCCGCCCTATTTTGGTGTCATCCGCAAACTTGCTTATGTCACTGCTGATCCCAGTATCTAGATCGTTTATGTAGATCATGAACAAGAGTGGGCCTAGTACTGACCCCTGGGGAACCCCACTGGTTACACGGCCCCACTCACATTCAACACCATCTACGCTGACCCTCTGCGTTCTATCGGTGAGCCATGATTTTATCCAATTTAAAACTTTCCCCTCTATACCATGAGCCTTAATTTTTCTCAGAAGCCTCTGATGCGGTACTCTGTCAAATGCTTTGCTAAAGTCTAAGTAAATAGCATCGTAATTTTCGTCATTATCTACTACCTCGAAGACTTTCCTAAAAAACGTCAGCAGATTTGTTAGACAAGATTTTCCCTTTGTATACCCATGTTGCGAGTCATAGATTAATTTGCTTTTCTCTAGATGCGATCGGATGCTATCTGCTATAATTGATTCAAGAAATTTCCCCACTACTGATGTCAAACTGATCGGCCAGTAATTTGACGCTGATGCTCTATCTCCCTTTTTGAATATGGGTACTACATTTGCCTGTTTCCACAAGTCTGGCACAACTATGGTGTCTAATGATTTTGTAAATAAATTTACAAGGGGTCCGCCAATCTGTTCCCTACACTCTTTCAACACTCGAGGGAAAATTTCATCCGGCCCTGGAGATTTTGTCTTCTTTAGTTTATTTATCCTCTTAAGAACATCCTCTTTTCTGATAGTGATATTCTTTAATTTCTCTTCTTCCTTTCCCCTAAATATCAGTTCCACCTCTGGAATTTACTTGCGAATTTCTTCTGTGAAAACTGATAAGAAGTAGTTGTTCAATGCTTTGCTTATTTCTTCACTGCCATTTATCAATTCTCCCCTCCCTGACTTTAAAGGCCCAACTTTGTCCTTGACTTTTGTTCTATATACCTGGAAAAATCCCTTGGGATTCGCCTAGGATTCTCTTGCTATTTTGACTTCATAGTCTCTCTTTGCTTTCCTTACATTTTTCTTAACATTCCTATATAGTTCATTATACCTATTTCTAAGCTGCTCCTCCCCTCCCTTTAATTTCTTATAAATTCCTTTCTTTTTTCCTATGTCATGTTTAAGTTTTCTGGTCATCCACCTTGGCTCATTCTTATTTGACCTAATTTTTCTGTATGGTATATTTTGTTCTTGTGCTTTATGTAGTATACTAGTGAATATATTATAGTCATAATCAATTGTTGTGTCATCTATGACCTCACCCCTTCCTACCTAGGTACCTTCTTAATCCCTGATAATCCGCCAACCGAAAGTTTGGGACTCTTACCATATTGTCATTGTTTTTTGTTTCCCAATTTAAGGTGAACCTGATTACTCTGTGATCACTGTTCCCTAGTTCTTCTCCTACTGTGACATCTCTGATAATATTGTCTTTATTTGTTAATACTAGGTCTAATATATTGTCGCCTCTAGTAGGTTCTGTAATAAGTTGTTTAAAAAAATTGTCCTATACTGTGTCTAGGAAGTCTTCTGATTCATGGTCACCTACAATGTTGTTCCAGTCAATATTTCTGAAGTTGAAATCCCCCATAATGCACAGGTTGTTATATTTTGCTGCCCTACTCATTTCCTGCCATATGGGCTGAGCTGCTTCTTTGCCCAGACTTGGGGGCCTGTAAATCACTCCCATAATTAGTTTTTCTCTTCCTTCCGTGATTTCTACCCATAAAGACTCGGTTCCCATTTCACCCTTTATTGAATTATTAATACAACATTTTAATGTATCCTTGACGAAGAGTGCGACCCCTCCCCCCTTCCTACCTTCCCTGTCCTTGTGAAAAAGGTTGTACCCTTCTATGTGGTACTCTGATAAAAAAATTTTGCTCGCCAGATTCATCCAAGTTTCGGTGACTGCTATGACGTCTACATTCTCGGTACATACAACCGCTCTCAGCAAGTCTATTCTATTTCTAACGCTCCTACTGTTTGCATAGTATACATTTAAGCCTACTCTTCCCTGGTCCTGTTTTACCCCTTGTCCTGAGTAACTAATTTTACTTCCCAGGACTTGCTTGTTTTTTGACTCCCACTTTCCCCGACCTCTCTCTACTGGCGAAACCCCCCTTTGGGGTGACAATTTCACGTTCCAGGGATGCAGACAACGTCTTTACCCCCGCACGAGACAAGTGTACTCCGTCACGACTGGACAGGTAGTCGTTGCCATAGAATCCTTGCCAGCTATCAATGAATGCCCAACCATTGTTTGCACAATGTTTTTCCAGTCGGCAATTTATAGCAATTGCCCTGGACAGCCATTCACGACCAACCCCTCTTCTAGGCAAGACACCACATACTATCGGGAAACACACCCTAGTCCTACGTTTCCTATCTCTTGTACAAAAAGTTCTATTTAAAAACCTCACCTGGTTGTCCCCAACTACCACGACCCTACCTCTGGGCAGGGTTTGTACAACTGCCCTTTCCTCGACCTGCACCACACTTTCCTGCCTCTTCTCTTCCTCGCCAGCTTCCTCCAGCACCTGGTAGGGGTTCCTACATTCCTCACCCTGGTCAGCTTTCCTGAGCCTGACCCTAGTCCCCTTGGAGACAACCATTCTCCACGCCTGCTCCTCCTTCGCAGGTGTCCTGCTAGGCAGGACACCTACCTGAAGGAGTTCAGTCCTGAGGGCTTCATTTTCCCTCTTTAGAGTGTCAACCTCACTCCTCAACTGCCCCAACTGCCTTAGCAGAGTGGCCAAGAGGCCGTCTTTCCCCACACTACTCTCCTCTTCCCCCAAGACACAACGATCCAAGGCGGCCATTTTCCTTGGTCACTACGGGAGAACTTTGTTGGCACGTCCTTCTCCAAGCTGGGTCAGGTATATACAGTATGCAATGTAAATGTAACTGTTTACTGCATTCCATGTAGCAACTGTAATGGAAATTATGTAGGACAGACTGGGAAAGCATTGCAACTCCGAATTCAACAGCACAAGTACAATATCAGAACAGCATCTGAAAGCAGTGCACTGTTCGTTCTTGTTAGGAACACTAATCACCCCATGGATTGGGAAAACAGCTTAGAAGTGTGCAAATCATCATGTGTCACAGAAAGACTTCTGGTTGAAGCTAGTTTGATTTGGGAATTGAATTCTATAAACCTTTGTGATGGTCAATACAAAACTGATAATATGTTACACAAATTTATTTGTCAGTGACCCAAAGTTAAAAATGCTTTTAAAGCATTGGAGTTAAATGTAGGATAGATGATTAATGGTTCCCATATTTTTTACCTGACTTACTTGACTAGTCACGTCGCACTTTCTCTTAAGCTCCTTTGCGTGTGTGGTGGTGTTGGTGTGCGGATTAGTGGATGTCATGTTTATGACCTGACCTAATGTTTAGTAAGGTCACTCTGTGTACTTAAGTCTCTCTCTGTCCATGTAATTCAGTTGCCTCTGAAGATGTCTTGAATGAAGACGAAAGCTAAGGTGCTCCATTTATGTGAATTTAGAGTTCAAATATGTTTTGTTTACAATACACACTGAATTTAATCATTTTAATATATCAAATGCCATCAAATCATCAAAAAGACTTAAGGCGGTCGGTTTTCCAAGTTCCCAGACTCCTCCCAGCGGGTTGACAAACGTCTCACAGCGACCCCACGCGCAAACGGATAATTTACCGGCGACTCGACCAATCACGTTCTTTAGCGTTCATCCTGGGCTGGGTGTTGAACAGTGGCCAAACTCTATTGCCACTAACATTCCATCACCTCTCATTGATTCTCACAACTCTAATATTACAAGCTGAACACGTCATATTCTACCCAACAATTCATGTTTAATTTCTTGTATCAATTAATAGTGAATTTTTTTCAAGAACGGTAGTGGCGAGAGTTTAAAGTGATCAAGTAATAGCCTTGTTTAGTGTTACTATTGGTGAGCAAGCCACGCCCCCTCCTCTCTTACGTTGTCATATCAGGGGACTTCCCTCACGGAAGCAGACGCCTTATTAACCCGAATGACAAATTACCAGCCAAAAGCTCACTCTCATTCCTCCGCAGAATCCCAAGTAAAGATATGTAGACAACCAAGGGAAAGTTAAGTGCATATGACTCCTCCCGAGACACTCACCATCCTGGTTGGTTAGTTATTCGGACTTTAGGCCTATCAATTGCCAGGGTCTTAAGGCAGTCAACGTCAGGGTAAGGTTAAGACCGCATACACTCTCACTTCATATGTGATCCTTCACTTGCGCCCACCTACCTTACCCGGGTCGGCCACCCCTAACTGCCCCCCTCCCCCCCATCAATACTTCCACCAGCCTCTTGTGACCCGGCGTGTAAAAGGGCCTTGAGCTCGCCGGTTGGTAGTAGGAGGGGTGGATAATTACTTTTGACTGCAACTGTGCATCAAGGTCTTACGATTCAGAGAATATATCACGACTTCAAAGGAACAAAAGCACTGCTTTGGGCGGACATACCAAGTGAGGACACATGACCAGGGACGTCCTGAGGCAGTACTGGTGCACCCGCCATCCGTCATCTCCCTCGCCACCACCAACAACCTCCATTACCACCCCCCATCACCACCATCAACCTTCGTCACCTCCCTCACCACCACAACCAACATTCGATAGCAGTGGGAGACGTTCCTTAGGTGAGAAAATATTTTGAAAAATTGTCTCCAAAATCGACCCTAAGAAAAAAATTTTTGCTCTCCTAATATCACTCTAAAGGCCTTAAATGACACGTTTGCCAATTTCTTTCATCAACTGCCGTATATTTTCACCTACCACACCAACTACAACGAACGACAGTCGTTACGTCGCATTAAAGTTTACCTGATCCCTCGGCCCAGGTGAGCTGCCAATAATATTAATAACAACAGTAAATCCCTCAATGTGTTCTTACTTAAGGAACGCCTCCCACTGCTACTGAATGTTATCCTCCCTAATCCTGCTGGACACCTTCACACCTCTACTGCAAGGTGAACATTTCACGTACAAGTGTAGTATTGAGGCCACTCGTACAAAGTGAGTTATTAATATCTGCCCAAAGTGAATATATACTATTAGCAACATTAGTGAACACGATGAATGGGTAGCCTAAGGGAACAAACAATGAAGCATGAATCACTAAGTGTGAATCCCCGCCTAGTGTGACACACGACACGTAAACAAGCGGGAAGTCCTAGTCTGCCTCGGTATTCCCTCGTTACCCCACGAGACCCTGGGAAGAATCAGAGGATGATGGTCTATATAACGTGCGGCCCACGCCACCTCAGTACCAGTCTGCTCCCACCTACCGCTCCAGCATCCTGCTTCAGCTGCGCCTCAGTTTCGACCCCGTCCATCAGTTCCAAGTCAGTGTCATGGTGGGGTTATTAGGGTTGTGTCTCAGTATTTACTTGTAACATCCTGGCAGAGGTGCCTACTGACCATTTCTTACTCGTAGGGATATAACGAACAATATCGAACTTGTCTCCGTTAACAACCTGGCATTCGGGGGGATCTTTTTTACGTCATCTGATGAGCTAACTTTTCAAAACACAATAAACTAGTTATGATACTTGGCAAGCAGGTTGTTCTTGGAGACCACTACATCTTCACAACACATGTAGATTATAGTATCATATATTTCAGTACATTTAAACCATAATTATTTTTTTTTACAAAACTTAGCGTTTAACTCAATTCAGTTTGCTAATCTGAGGTCAACGTGCAGATATGTGCATCTGTGTTCTACAGTTACAACTTTCTAGTTTCAATTTTTTCTCCATTTCTTTTAACTTTCGAAGTAACAACCTGAGTCATGTTTAATGTTAAAATATAATTTCATCCCCCAACAGAGAACTTGACATACAGGATGTTCCTGAGAGTGAGCGCGTGGACGGCAGTAGTGGGTGTGTGGACGACCGTCGCTCTTGCTGCTGTTGTGTTGCCGGAATATGAAAGTGACGTAAGTACGTACACACACACACACACACTAGGGGGAACAATTGATGAGTATCACCTTCGTTGGTGGCTCGAGAGGCATTACCGGATAGGCAAGGACGCCACAGATGTTGCCTGTATTAAGTCAATCAACCTCTAAGGTATTACAGCCTCTTGTGTGGCACTTCTCCAAGTATCACGGTTCGGTCTTATGGTCTCCCATGTGGCAGTGTCTAATAATACTATTTAAAGGCATTTATACATAGGTTATGACACTGAGGGTACCTAGTGACAGCACTAGGATCCCGCTTCCTCGATCAAGGAATACACAATTGAAATTTAAATGGTTGTGACACACTTCTAAAGCAAATAATAGTTACCTCCCGTGATTGTTGTATAACTGATGCTTAAGTAAATAACCAACGCAGGAAAAAATAATCTAGGTAGTTTATGTTTTTTGTCTCCCTATAAATCCCCGTGACAGTATCATCACGGTGATCTGAGGTTACACGTGGCAACTTTTACGCTGCCCATACGGTGCTTTCGCTACTAGTAAGAACATAAGAATGGAGGACACTGCAGCGGGCCTATTGGCACATACTGGGCTGTTCTGTTTACAGTACACCCAACCCCTATCGCTCATAATCCGTCCAACATATATTTGAAGCTTCCCAGCGTGTTCGAGGTAATGATGATATTTGGTAACTTGTTCCACTCATCCACTACTCTATTTCCAAACCAATGTTTACCTATCTAGCGCCTAAATCTAAATTTGTCCAATTTAAAACCGCTAATACGAGTTCGTTTAATTATATTTGTTATATCACCTTTGCTTAACCCTAACTTCCATTTATACACGTCAATCGTATCTCCACTCACTCTTCGTCTCTCGAGGGAGTGCAAATTCGGATGCTTTAACCCAGTGGTTCTCAACCTTGTTTGCCCCATGCACCCCTTTCACCATATGTCAGAATGTCATTCCCCCCTCCTTTCCAAGATTGTCTGCCTCAAAAAGTGCATTCCAAATAATATGCATATAATACTGAAAATCCTTTATTTTTTCCATATTAGTACATATACATTTACAATTTTACATGGATTATTTTTATAGTGGAGTTTTACAAATTAAATGCCAATTGAAAATGTTGATGGATTTATAAAACTTGAATAAAAGTAAAATAGTTTTTTTTATTTATAATGAATTACTTAACAGACCAAACTGAAGCATAATGCAATAAACAAAAAGTTCAATCGAATACCAGGATATTGTAAATTTGTAATTAATTTTATTCAGATGAAGATTACAGTCAATGAGAAACTTGTGATTGTTTTTTCTTCGCCAATTCTGGGATACGCGGAGGAGTGCTTGAAAGGGCACAACGCAGGTCATTTTCTACCTATAATCTACTACGTTGCTTCGTTTTAATTTGCAACAGAGTTGAAAAGCCTGACTCACAAAGATATGTCGACACAAACGGAAGCAATGCACGGATAGCTCTTTCTGCCACTTTTGGGTAGGAATCGCACATCAAGGGCCAAAATTCTGTGATTGATTTCTCATCGAACATATCTCTTGCTCCCGAATCAGTTTCCCCCCCCCCCCCCCTGAAAACCTGAATTCCCCCCCTGGTTGAGAACCCCTGCTTTAACCTGTCTCTGTACTCAGGGTTCCTAATGCCCTGGATTAGACTTGTCATCCCCCTCTGTATGCAATGAAAGGGGATGGGGGAGCTTAGTATGGTTAGTACCTTTCAGACAAAAAATCGTTTAACTAAAATCCCTATTACCAAAGCTTACAAATTATAAAGCTTCTGTATATCCTGTATAGGTCTAAAACAATGCCTTTTCATATAAAATTCCAAAAACTAACATTTATTTCTTTACAAAATAGTAAAAAAAATTCTTCACAAATCTAGAGCAATAAGTAACTAACTAATTATTATTTTAAAACTATTTAATCTGCCTAAACTGCATTACGTTCATTATGTGACTCTTGGGGATTCCTATAGATTTTTGTCTTCGTTTCCGTTGTAGTTCCGTAGTGCTTCAGTCACTCTGATATATGGCTGAGGTTTAGGAGGGAGATAGGAAGAAACTGGTTCACAAATAGGGTGGTGGACGAGTGGAACAAGCTTAGCAACTTTGTAGTAAGTGCGGGAACTATGGAAAGTTTCAAAAGGAGGCTAGATAGATTCATGGATGATAGAGAGTGGTAGTAACTCTCGACAGGAGCTGCCATGCACAGGCCAACCGGCTTATTGCAGACTCCTTATTTTCTTATGTTCTTATGTTCTTATACAGCGGTGAGCCATTTACACTGATGAACGTCAGGTGGCTATACTGGAGACAGTGAAAGATGGGCGATGATCTTTATCAAAGACATATATGACAGGTGTATGTTGTGTGTCGACTAACATAAGACCCAAGGAGCCTGAGGGAAAAGAAATGTTGACGCGTAAAACTGACTCTTTTACTCTCGAGAAGATAAAACTTTCATCTTATCTTATGACCGAAAATATGATTAACATAACATGCGATAATGATTACGTTAGAACATTTCTAACAACAAATGTTCAGTGTCAACTACAATCAGAATTTTCCTTCTCGTCAATAATAAAACTGCATGTTGTTTGTAATTACATGTTGTTGTCTGTGCTGAAGGCGCTGTATAGGAAACCATACTGCCAGTTTACATTAAGACACAACTTGGTATCTCGGTCACCACAACATTTTGTATGTTGCAGTCAATAATATTTTGTTTCGCAGTTGTAAGTGACTAAATATACGATATTCTGATCGTCTTTTCTAGAATGGTGAAATGTAATTTTAAACTGGGAAAGCTTTATGGAGGGGTTCTAGCCCTCGTTGCTCACAACTTGTTAACTAGAGAACCTTCGACTTTGTGTGTTGAACAGGTTATTGTGTTTAAACTATTGAGATGATCAGAAGCGGACAACTGCTGGGCCCAACAGACAGGCAAGCGGAACTGTCACGGCACCGTACAAGTAACAGTCATGTTCATAACGCGATTTTCGAACTGAAAGTCAGGAGCTTGAACACTGAACAATTTATGGTTCTACACGTGTCTAATAAGATTATGCCACAGCACCTCACACCAGCAAGTATACCGAGTGTGTTGTATCAGGTCAATTTCAGAACCATCACTGCATGTGCCTAATTAAACGCGCCGCCAAACCTTAAAAAGTTAATAATATAAGGTCATAGTCGTAAGCTACAGACTACCGATCCACCTGACACAACACTTGCACACCACAGCACAAAGACCACTTGTGTCACCTCAGGAGATAATAGCAAATAATAGCAACTTTATTTCCTGAAATGTAAATAAAAGGCTTATGAGTTCTACCGATGTAAATATAAGTGTATATATTAACTCAAGCGTAAACAACCAATATGTGTACTTCCTACGGTGTAAATAATACTGTACATGTGCTCCCTAGGCGGTGAGTGAGAGGCAGGAAGGGCTGGACCAGCTGGCATCGTCGTTGTGTGAGCTGATGCCTGACCTGCCGGGCTGCCAAGCTCTCAACGACAACCTCTCCTTTGGTAAGACTCTCAAGCGTTCATGTCCCAGCAGAGCCTCCAAACTTGACCAGCTGACCCACCAGAGCCTGCAAACTTGACTAGATATCCAATCACTTGCCATACCTAACCAGAGCCTCTAAATATGACCAGCCATCCGATCAGCCCCAAACATTGACAAATTACGCGATCAGGCCTTCCATTACACACACTATTCTGATCGCTTATGAAGCATTAACACAGTTATAAATGATCTTTAACACCAGAGGTGTTATGGCAGTCACTTACAATCTGTGTGTGACGGGTAGTGTACAGGGGTAGTTTTGGGAAGGGAGGGAGGAGGAACACAAACTGTAGTTGATAGCTCGAGTCCTCTCGCCCGCGTGATGATGCAACACTCTCCCTTTTGCCTCTCCCACGAAGTAGTAGACAGAAGTGTGAATATACACAAAGAGACCACTGGTGTTCATTAGGTGTATACTGTACTGGTGTGTATAGTGAACATGATAATAATCGGTGTACGAATATCACTTTACGATTTCACCACCAGAAGCAGCAGTCAGATCAGTCACAGAATACAAGTACGTGTCACTTCATAAGCCCATCATTGGGTACAATAGCTGTACATTTGCCTCAGTAAGATTTTAATTTAAATAATCATTTCAGTAACTCAGCAAACTATATTTCTAAAGCAGTAGGTGGATCACTGGGTAGAAAAAATATATTTATTGAACATTTATCAGTAAAACCTTAATTCATTTCTAAGCACAGTGGATAGTTCGTGCGGACGGGCCCGCGTGCGTGTGTGTGTGTGTGTGTGTGTGATCATCACCTTGTCTTTCCTCTCTTGCAGAAGGCGAAGGAAGTGGTGATGTGAAGGAAAAGCAGCCTGACATCCTTCCCTCCACCTTACACCACCACAACACAGGTAGGTGTACTCTACCTCACACCAACACAGGTACATAAGAACATAAGAATGGAGGAAACTGCAGGGGGCCTATTGGCTCATACTGGGCAGTCCCGTTTACACCCAACCCCTATTGCTCATATAAGCATCCAACCTATGTTTGAAGCTATTCAGCGTATTCGAGTTAATGATGATATTTGGTAACTTGTTCCATTCATCCACCACTCTGTTTCCAAACCAGTGTTTACCTATTTCCCGCCTAAATCTAAATTTGTCTAATTTAAAACCATTGTTACGAGTTCTCTCCTGGTTGGATAGTTTGAGTACCTTTGTAATGTCCTCTTGTTTAGCCCTGCCTTCCACTTGTACACCTCTATCAGGTCGCCCCTTGCTCTACGTCTCTCGAGGGAGTGCAAATTAAGATGCTTTAACCTGTCTCTATACTCAAGGTTCCTAATGCCCGGGATTAGTCTTGTCATTCTCCTCTGAATTCTTTCCAAGGATTCTATATCCATTCTGTAATACGGTGACCAGAACTGAACTGCGTAATCCAGGTGTGGTCTCATAAGAGCAAGATACAGTTTTAGGATGACCTCGCTAGTCTTGTAACTAACATTCCTTTGTATGAACCCAAGTACTTTATTAGCCTTGTTACGAGCAAAAACACATTGTTTACTTGGCTTAAGGTTCCGACTTATCATTACTCCTAAATCTCTCTTGCAGTCGGATTTCTCTATGGCAACGTTGTTCATCTGGTATCTGGTTTCCCTGTTTACATCTCCTATACTGAGTACTTTACATTTGTCCACGTTGAATTTCATCTGCCATTTTTCAGACCATTCGAAAAATTTGTTTAGATCTTCCTGTAGTTTTGCTGAGTCCTCGTCAGATTTAATAACACGTCCTATTTTAGTGTCATCAGCAAATTTACTTATGTTGCTGTCTATGCCGATACCTATGTCGTTTATGTATATAATAAATAATAATGGTCCAAGTACTGAGCCTTGGGGAACTCCACTTGTGACGTTGCTCCAATGGGACTTAGTGCCGTTAATGCTCACTCGCTGTTTCCTGTCCTGTAACCACGCCCTAAACCATTTAAGGATGTTACCTTTGATGCCTTGAGCTTCTCCCTTTCTAATTAGTCTTTCGTGGGGGACTCTGTCGAAGGCTTTGCTAAAGTCGAGATATACCACATCATAATTGTGGCCCTCGTCCACCGATTCGAAAACTGATGAAAAGAATGTTAATAGATTAGTTAGACAAGAACGTCCGCTTGTGAAGCCATGCTGGGAATCATTGATCAATCGGTGCTTCTCCCGGTGATTTCGAATAGAGTTAGAAATGATTGGTTCCAGTAGTGGTGTACTCTACCTTACACCACCACAACACAGGTAGGTGTAGTGGTGTACTCTACCTTACACCACCACAACACAGGTAGGTGTAGTGGTGTACTCTAACTTACAGCACCACAACACAGATAGGCATAGTGGTGTACTCCACCTTTCACCACCACAAGACAGGTAGGTGTAGTGGTGTACTCCACCTTACACCACCACAACACAGGTAGGTGTAGTGGTGTACTCTACCTTACACCACCACAACACAGGTAGGTGTAGTGGTGTACTCCACCTTACACTACCACAACACAGATAGGGGTAGTGGTGTACTCTACCTTACACCACCACAACACAGGTAGGTGTAGTGGTGCACTCTACCTTACACCACCACAACACAGGTAGGTGTACTGTACCTTACACCACCACAACACAGGTAGGTGTAGTGGTGTACTCCACCTTACACCACCACAACACAGGTAGGTGTAGTGGTGTACTCTACCTTACACCACCACAACACAGGTAGGTGTAGTGGTGCACTCTACCTTACACCACCACAACACAGGTAGGTGTAGTGGTGTACTCTACCTTACATCACCACAACACAGGTAGGTATACTGGTGTACTCTACGTTACACCACCACGACACAGGTAGGTGTAGTGGTGTACTCCACCTTACACCACCACAACACAGGTAGGTGTAGTGGTGTACTCTACCTTACATCACCACAACACAGGTAGGTATACTGGTGTACTCTACGTTACACCACCACGACACAGGTAGGTGTAGTGGTGTACTCCACCTTACACCACCACAACACAGGCAGGTGTAGTGGTGTACTCCACCTTACACCACCACAACACAGGTAGGTGTAGTGGTGTACTCCACCTTACACAGGTATGTGTAGTGGTGAACTCTACCTTACACCACGACAACACAGGTAGGTGTAGTGGTGTACTCCACCTTACACCACCACAACACAGGTAGGTGTAGTGGTGTACTCCACCTTACACAGGTATGTGTAGTGGTATACTCTACCTTACACCACGACAACACAGGTAGGTGTAGTGGTGTACTCCACCTTACACCACCACAACATAGGTAGGTGTAGTGGTGTACTCTACCTTACACCACCACAACACAGGCAGGTGTAGTGGTGTACTCCACTTTACACCACCACAACACAGGTAGGTGTAGTGGTGTCCTCCACCCTACACCACCACAACACAGGTAGGTGTAGTGGTGTTCTCCACCTTACACAGGTAGGTGTAGTGGTGTCCTCTACCTTACACCACCGCAACACAGGCAGGTGTAGTGGTGTATTCCACCTTACACCACCAAAACACAGGTAGGTGTAGTGGTGTACTCCACCTTACACCACCACAACACAGGTAGGTGTAGTGGTGTATTCCACCTTACACCACCAAAACACAGGTAGGTGTAGCGGTGTCCTCTACCTTACACCACCACAACACAGGCAGGTGTAGTGGTGTACTCCACCTTACACCACCACAACACAGGCAGGTGTAGTGGTGTACTCTAACTTACACCACCACAACACAGGTAGGTGTAGTGGTGTACTCCACCATACACTACCACAACACAGGTAGATGTAGTGGTGTACTCCACATTACACCACCACAACACAGGTAGGTGTAGTGGTGTACTCCACTTTACACCACCACAACACAGGTAGGTGTAGTGGTGTACTCCACCTAAACAAACCACCACAACACAGGCAGGTGTAGTGGTGTATTCCACCTTACACCACCACAACACAGGTAGGTGTAGTGGTGTACGCCTCCTTACACCACTACAACACAGATAGGTGTAGCGGTGTACTCCAACTTACACAGGTAGGTGTAGTGGTATACTCTACCTTACACCAACACATCACAGGAAGGTGCAGTGGTGTATTCTACCTTACACCAACACATCACAGGAAGGTGCAGTGGTGTATTCCACCTAACACCACCACAACACAGGTAGGTGCACTGGTGTACTCTACCTTACACCACCACGACACAGATAGGTGTAGTGGTGTACTTCACCTTACAGCACCACAACACAGGTAGGTGTAGTGGTGTATTCCACCTTACACCACCACAACACAGGCAGGTGTAGTGGTGTACTCCACCTTACACCACCACAACACAGGTAGGTGTAGTGGTGTACTCCACCTTACACAGGTATGTGTAGTGGTGTACTCTACCTTACACCACCACGACACAGATAGGTGTAGTGGTGTACTCTACCTTACACCACCACGACACAGATAGGTGTAGTGGTGTACTCCACCTTACACCACCACAACACAGGCAGGTGTAGTGGTGTACTCCACCTTACACTACCACAACACAGGTAGGTGTAGTGGTGTCCTCTACCTTACACCACCACAACACAGATAGGTGTAGTGGTGTCCTCTACCTTACACCACCACAACACAGGTAGGTGTAGTGGTGTCCTCCACCTTACACCACCACAACACAGGTAGGTGTAGTGGTGTACTCCACCTTACACCACCACAACACAGGTAGGTGTAGTGGTGTCCTCCACCTTACACAGGTAGGTGTAGTGGTGTACTCTACCTTACACCACCACAACACAGGTAGGTGTAGTGGTGTCCTCCACCTTACACAGGTAGGTGTAGTGGTGTACTCTACCTTACACCACCACAACACAGGTAGGTGTAGTGGTGTACTCCACCTTACACCACCACAACACAGGTAGGTGTAGTGGTGTCCTCCACCTTACACAGGTAGGTGTAGTGGTGTACTCTACCTTACACCACCACAACACAGGTAGGTGTAGTGGTGTACTTCACCTTACACCACCACAACACAGGTAGGTGTAGTGGTATACTCTACCTTACACCACCACAACACAGGTAGGTGTAGTGGTGTACTCCACCTTACACCACCACAACACAGGTAGGTGTAGTGGTGTACTCCACCTTACACCACCACAACACAGGTAGGTGTAGTGGTATACTCTACCTTACACCACCACAACACAGGCAGGTGTAGTGGTGTACTCCACCTTACACCACCACAACACAGGTAGGTGTAGTGGTGTACTCCACCTTACACCACCACAACACAAGTACGTGTAGTGGTGTACTCCACCTTACACCACCACAACACAGGTAGGTGTAGTGGTGTACTCCACCTTACACCACCACAACACAGGTAGGTGTAGTGGTGTACTCTACCTTACACCACCACAACACAGGTAGGTGTAGTGGTGTACTTCACCTTACACCACCACAACACAGGCAAGTGTAGTGGTGTACTCCACCTTACACCACCACAACACAGGCAAGTGTAGTGGTGTACTCCACCTTACACCACCACAACACAGGTAGGTGTAGTGGTGTACTCCACCTTACACCACCACAACACAGGTAGGTGTAGTGGTATACTCTACCTTACACCACCACTACACAAGTACATGTAGTGGTGTACTCTAACTTACACCACCACAACACAGGCAAGTGTAGTGGTGTACTCCACCTTACACCACCACAACACAGGTAGGTGTAGTGGTGTACTCCACCTTACACCACCACAACACAGGTAGGTGTAGTGGTATACTCTACCTTACACCACCACTACACAAGTACATGTAGTGGTGTACTCTAACTTACACCACCACAACACAGGCAAGTGTAGTGGTGTACTCCACCTTACACCACCACAACACAGGTAGGTGCAGTGGTGTACTTCACCTTACACCACCACAACACAGGTAGGTGTAGTGGTGTCCTCCACCTTACATAGGTAGGTGTAGTGGTGTCCTCCACCACAACACAGGTAGGTGCAGTGGTGTACTTCACCTTACACCACCACAACACAGGTAGGTGTAGTGGTGTCCTCCACCTTACATAGGTAGGTGTAGTGGTGTACTCCACCTTATACCACCACAACACAGGTAGGTGTAGTGGTGTACTCTACCTTACACCAACACGACACAGATAGGTGTAGTGGTGTACTCCACCTTACACCACCACAACACAGGTAGGTGTACTGGTGTACTCTACCTTACACCACCACAACATAGGTAGGTGTAGTGGTGTCCTCTACCTTACACCACCACAACACAGGTAGGTGTAGTGGTGTACTCCACCTTACACCACCGCAACACAGGTAGGTGTAGTGGTATACTCTACCTTACACCACCACAACACAGGTAGGTGTAGTGGTGTACTCCATCTTACACCACCACAACACAGGTAGGTATACTCTACCTTACACCACCACAACACAGGTAGGTGTAGTGGTGTACTCCACCTTATACCACCACAACACAGGTAGGTGTACTCTACCTTACACCACCACAACACAGGTAGGTGTAGTGGTGTCCTCTACCTTACACCACCACACAACAGGTAGGTGTAGTGGTGTACTCCACCTTACACCACCACAACACAGGTAGGTGTAGTGGTGTACTCCACCTTACACCACCGCAACACAGGCAGGTGTAGTGGTGTACTCCACTTTACACCACCACAACACAGGTAGGTGTAGTGGTGTACTCCACCATACACCACCACAACATAGGTAGGTGTAGTGGTGTCCTCTACCTTACACCACAACAACACAGGTAGGTGTAGTGGTGTACTCCACCTTACACCACCACAACACAGTCAGGTGTAGTGGTGTACTCTAACTTACACCACCACAACACAGGTAGGTGTAGTGGTGTACTCCACCTTACACCACCACAACACAGGTAGGTGTAGTGGTGTATTCTACCCTACACCACCACAACACAGGTAGGTGTAGTGGTATACTCTACCTTACACCACCACAACACAGGTAGGTGTAGTGGTGTACTCCACCTTATACCACCACAACACAGGTAGGTGTACTCTACCTTACACCACCACAACACAGGTAAGTGTAATGGTGTACTCCACCTTATACCACCACAACACAGGTAGGTGTAGTGGTATACTCTACCTTACACCACCACAACACAGGAAGGTGTAGTGGTGTACTCCACCTTACACCACCACAACACAGGTAGGTGTAGTGTAGTGGTGTACTCCCACCTTACACCACCACAACACAGGTAGGTGTAGTGGTGTACTCCACCTTACACCACCACAAAACACGTAGGTGTAGTGGTGTACTCCACCTTACACCACCACAACACAGGAAAGTGTAGTGGTGTACTCCACCTTACACCACCACAACACAGGTAGGTGTAGTGGTGTATTCCACCTTACACCACCACAACACAGGTAGGTGTAGTGGTGTACTCCACCTTACACCACCACAACACAGGCAGGTGTAGTGGTGTACTCCACCTTACACCACCACAACACAGGAAGGTGTAGTGGTGTACTCCACCTTACACCACCACAACACAGGTAGGTGTAGTGGTGTACTCCACCTTACACCACCACAACACAGGCAGGTGTAGTGGTGTACTCCACCTTACACCACCACAACACAGGTAGGTGTAGTGGTGTACTCCACCTTACACCACCACAACACATGTAGGTGTAGTGGTGTACTCCACCTTACACAGGTAGGTGTAGTGGTGTATTCCACCTTACACCACCACAACACAGATAGGTGTAGTGGTGTACTCCACCTTACACCACCACAACACAGGTAGGTGTAGTGGTGTACTCCACATTACACCACCACAACACAGGTAGGCGCAATGGTGTACTCCACCTTACACCACCACAACACAGGTAGGTGTAGTGGTGTATTCTACCTTACACCACCACAACACAGGCAGGTGTAGTGGTGTCCTCCACATTACATCACCACAACACAGATAGGTGTAGTGGTGTACTCCACCTTACACCACCACAACACAGGCAGGTGTAGTGGTGTACTCTACCTTACACCACCACAACACAGGTAGGTGTAGTGGTGTATTCCACCTTACACCACCACAACACAGGTAGGTGTAGTGGTGTACTCCACTTTACACCACCACAATACAGGTAGGTGTAGTGGTGTACTCCACCTTACACCACCACAACACATGTAGGTGTAGTGGTGTACTCCACTTTACACCACCACAATACAGGTAGGTGTCGTGGTGTACTCCATCTTACACCACCACAACACAGGTAGGTGTAGTGGTGTACTCTACCTTACACCACCACAACACAGGTAGGTGTAGTGGTGTACTCCACCTTACACCACCACAACACATGTAGGTGTAGTGGTGTACTCCATCTTACACCACCACAACACAGGTAGGTGTAGTGGTGTACTCTACCTTACACCACCACAACACAGGTAGGTGTAGTGGTGTACTCCACCTTATACCACCACAACACAAGTAGGTGTAGTGGTGTCGTCCACCTTACACCACCACAACACAGGTAGGTGTAGTGGTGTACTCCACCTTAGACAGGAAGGTGTAGTGGTGTCCTCCACCTTACACCACCACAACACAGGAAGGTGTAATGGTGTCCTCCACCTTACACCACCACAACACAGGAAGGTGTAATGGTGTACTCCACCTTATACCACCACAACACAGGAAGGTGTAGTGGTGTACTCCACCTTACACCACCACAACACAGGTAGGTGTAGTGGTGTACTCTACCTTAGACCACCACAACACAGCTAGGTGTAGTGGTGTATTCTACCTTACACCACCACAACACAGGTAGGTGTAGTGGTGTCCTCCACATTACATCACCACAACACAGGTAGGTGTAGTGGTGTACTCCACCTTACACCACTGCAACATATTTATACATATGTATACTATACACACTTCTTAGGTATATCTCCGACACACAACAGTTCGTACACTTTTGCAGCTCCTCTTAACATATTCATCGACACACTTGTATACAAAGATACACTTACGGAGTAAACACATAAATATTAATCTGTATATCCCATTCAACACATAGCTATACTTATGTGCCCCACTGCTATAGTGTATCACTGAAGCAGATATTACCTTCTTCCCTGTACTCTACCATAGGGCAGAGATGGGCATATATACCGTTAACGTAAGAATGGAGGAAACTGCAGCGGGCTTATTTGCTCATACTAGGCAGCCCTCTTTACACCCAAGCCCTATCGCTCATATATCCGTTCAACTTATATTTGAAGCTACCCTTCGAGTTCGTGTTAATGATGAAGTTAGGTAACTTGTTCTACTCATCTACTACTCTATTTCGGAACCAGTGTTTACCCATCTCGCGTGTAAATCGAAATTTGTCTAATTTAAAAGCATTATTGCGATTTCGCTCCAGGTTAGTTAGTTTGAGTACCTTTGTTAAATCACCTTTTTTTAAAAGTCTGACTACCATTTATACACCTCGATCATATCGCCCCTCACTCTACTGTACGTCTCTCGAAAGAGTACAAATTAAGATGCTTTAATCAGTCTCTACCCTCAAGATTCCTAATGCCCGGGAATAGTCTTGTCATCCTCCCCTGAATTCTTTCTATGGATTCTATATCCATTCTGCAGTTACGGTGGCCAGAACTGAACCACATAATTCAAGTGAGGTCTCACAAGCGCAATATATAGTTTCAGGATAACCTCGCTAGTCTTGTAACTAACACGCTTTTGTATGAACCCAAGTCCTGTATTAACCTTGTTTCAGTCAAATACACATTGACTTCATTACTCCTAAATATTTCTCATAATCGTATTTCTCTTTTACAACGTTGTTCATCTATATCTGCTTTCTCTATTTACATCTCCTAGACTAATTACTTTACATTTGTCCATACTAAATTTCATTTGCCATTTTTCAGACCATGCGAAATATTTGTTTGGATCTTGCTGTAATTTTGCCGACTCGTCGTCAGATTTAATTACACGCCCTATTTTATTGTCGTCAGCAAATTTACTTATGTTGCTGTCTACGCCGATATCTATGTCGTTTTGTTCGTGCCGTTAATGCTTACTCGCTGTTTCCTGTCCTGTAACCATTCTCTAATCCATTTTAGAATATCTCCTCCAATTTCATGAGCCTCATCTTTTCCTATTCGTCTTTCGTGGGGAACTCTGTCGAAGGCTTTGCTAAAGTTGAAATATACCACATCATAATCGTATCCGTCATCCACTGATTCGAAAACGGTTGAAAAGAATATTAATAGATTTCTTAGACATGAACGCCCACTTGTGAAGCCATGTTAGGAATCACTGATCAACCTGTGCTTCTCGAGGTAATTTCGAGTAGTTTGAAAGTATTGCTTCCAGCAATTTGCCTACAATTTAGGTTAAACTGTTGGACGGTATTCTAAAACCTATCTGATAATACATACCACGTAAAATGTATATAGATACAAGATACATCACTATGAACGGGAATGTAACTTAATACTCAAAACATTACTTTAAACACACACACTATTAATGTATACTTTTCTCGTTGTTCTGTCCTGCTAACCTCCTACTTGCTCCTCAGAGCTGATGGAAATGAACGCCCGCTGCCCGGTCCAGCTTGTCAGCCTCTACCGGGAGAGCACCCGCCTGGTGGAGAGAATCACTGAGCTGGAGAGTCTTCTGCCACGCGTCGGAGTCGCCAGGACCACCCAGGCCATGTAAGCCCATTATACATGTTCGAAAAGGAGAAATTTGTATAAGAATTCACTGTTAGAAAGCTGTTTAAAAACTCATGAATAATGTCTTCAATTAACACACCACCAAGTGATGCCCTATATTATCCTGTCACGACTGAAGTTCACTTACTAACCACTCTAGCGAGCAATATATATATATATATATATATATATATATATATATATATATATATATATATATATATATATATATATATATACATATATATATATATATATGTATACATATATATATATATATATATATATATATATATATATATATATATATATATATATACATATATATATACATATATATATATATATGTATACATATATATATATATATATATATATATATATATATATATGTATACATATATATATATATATATATATATATATATATATATATATATATATATATATACATATATGTATATATATATATATATATAATATATATATATGTATACATATATATATATATATATATATATATATATATATATATATATTATATATATATATATATATATATATACATATATGTATATATATATATATTTATATATATATATATATATATATATATATATATATGTATACATATATATATATATATATATATATATTATATATATATATATATATATTTATATATATATATATATATATATACATATATATATACATATATATATATATATATGTATACTATATATATATATATATATATATATATATATATATACATATATGTATATATATATATATATATATATATATATATATATATATATATATATATATATTTATATATATATATATATACATATATGTATATATATATATATATTTATATATATATATATATATATATATATATATATATATATATGTATACATATATATATATATATATATATATATATATATATATATATATATATATATTATATATATATATATATATATATATATATATATATATATATATATATATGTATACATATATATATATATATATTATATATATATATATATATATATTCAGAAATTTCAGTGTAATTTCAAACTCCGCGTCATTGGCGATACTGAGTTCAAGGTCGTCTGAGAGAAGACCTGGCTCCTGCAGCGAGAGATTTCTGGAACTAGGCCTATACGATATTAAATGTAATTTACCGAATTAATATGGAGGCGAATTATGAAATGAAAGATCAGTTAGTAAATTAAAAATAATTATAGATCATTTCCCAGTCTGAAAATGTTACGTGTGTCCTAACGAAGCTATTAGTTATGAGGGAAAATATGTCACTAGACCTAAGCTAACGCCTTGGGGAGACACATAGCTGGCTGGCTCTCAGTCACGCGAAAGCGATCGGACAGACAGGACGTCCCTGCGCATCCGTCCACAAAACGGTCACGTGGTCTAGTCACCTGTGTTGCGCTATTGCAGTATAATAAGGTTTCCATCAGAACCCACTTGGCTGCGAGTGCTGACTGCGAGAGAGTGACTGCCGTTTGAGACTGCCGTTGATGATTGATGATTAGCGATTGTCGCAGTTGGAACGATCAGTGCAGGCTTGTCACTGGTTAGCCGGGTTAGCCAGAGATCTCCGAAGTGAAACCAGCTGTCTGGGTGCACAACTGACGATCGTCTGGGGTCGCCAGATCTCTTCTACCTCGGTTCGCAATATCACATAAAGCAGTTTGTGAAAACCTTTTACGACGGGGAAGCTAAAGCTTCTCTCAACTGAACAAGGTCGGATTAGCTCACTCCCTTCCGTTTCATGGATGCACTGAGTGTACACTGAGGCTATCTGAGTAAATTAATGGTCACACACTGAGACCAGGAGTCTAGGGGATACCTAGAGAACATTTTATCTCCCTTATTATGGGTGTATGTTGAGTTGGGTGAAGCATGTTACTTGTTACGGACTTAATGAAAGGTGTATTTAGAGTGTGTATGTAGTGATTAATGGAGATGTTCGGGGTACTTAGTTCTAACTACAGGGGCGAACATAAACACCTGTAGAGTTTTGTAGGTTCTATTCAACGGAAAAATACAGGGTGCGCTTACAAGCGCAGGTAGTTCCTACACTCCTATATGGATCAACTGACCTCTCTCTGACCTCTCAGGCGACATGTGGTAAGTGGTACATTAGCAGCTTCCAGATGTCGCCAGGCACATTTATCTAAGCGTGTGGTGACATGAAACAGGGGCATTGCCACACGCTACTGACTAGAGAAATAATGTATATATATAGAGTACATATATGGTATACATACAACATACTTGTACATAATATACATACAAATAACTTTCCTAATATCGGTTATTCCCAGCTCGCAGGGACTGATATTAACCTGTTGAGTGCCTTTAAGGCCTGTTCATGTGTGTAGGTAATAGGTCCTGTAGTTATTAATATTTTTTCAGTTATTGATATTATCTGGCTGTGTGCAGTTTAATATTTCTTAAATAATTTGGATAGTATTGTTTTTTAATGTTGTGTCACTAATTGATGCCAGAGAATGAGGGAACTGTTTTTCAGATGAGGTTTCTCCATTCTGTTGTAAGTGATACTGTGATTTAGTACCTTTATTGCATTTAATATTTCTTTATAATTTAGATCTCAGGTATAACCTTTGTTCCCCTGAGTAGTGTTTAAGTTAGGTTAGGAGGTGTGCATCTGTTGGGGAAATATAATTTTGTTGAGTGCCCTGAAGGCCTATTCAGGGTGGAGTTAATAAGTTCTTATTTTTTATACCATTTTCTTAGTGCTTGATATAATTTTGTTGAGTGCCCTTAAGGCCTATTCATTGTAGAGTTATTAATTTCTTCTTTTTTTTTAATCCCATTTTCTCAGTGATTGATATTATTTTGTTGAAAGCCCGTAAGGCCTGTTTCTTGTGTGCAAGCAACACTTCTTAATACTTGAATTTATTGTTGTCTAATGAGACATTGTCTGAGTTTTCTAATAATTTCAATATTATGTATAACTTTTATTCCCCAGAGTAGTGTTTTGAGTTCATGTTAAGAGGTGCGCATATGTTGGTGTACCATTATTTGATTGTGTCTGCAGTGTTGGAGGAAATTTAAGTGTAAATTTCACAGTGTGTCTCATTCATCCCAGTCACAGACGCTATCCTTCCACGGGTCACGGATAATTAATTTTGTTATAAATTTAAGTGTTCTTGTGCTGGTTCGGGTTTTTCTCCAAGGGGGCGCTTCCACTGCAATTACCATCTAATAATATTTAATAAACCCCAAATCAAGTGAGAAATTAAAGTTCCATCAATTTCCGACCGGTTTATATATATATATATATAAACAAAGAAGTATGTCTACGTGTTTGTGTGTCCGCACGAGAATCTCGGAAATTACTTTACCGATCCATAGTGATGATGGATGGTGTTATATGTAGTGATGATGGATGGTGTTATATGTAGTGATGATGGATGATGTTATATATAGTGATGATGGATGTTGTTATATGTAGTGATGATGGGTGGTGTTATATGGAGTGATGATGGATGGTGTTATATGTAGTGATGATGGATGGTGTTATATGTAGTGATGATGGATGATGTTATATGTAGTGATGATGGATAATGTTTTATGTAGTGATGATGGGTGTTGTTATATGTAGTGATGGTTAGACAATAAAATAATAACAGTTTAATGCTAAAAAAAATATACTTTGCTGTACCGTTGTAGTGGAACTTACATACACCGTTAATGAACTATTGATGGAAGAAGAAGTTTTGGGGACTGAACAGTAGTTGCAAACAGGGAGTTGCTCAGAGAAACAGACTACTCAGTTGAAGTTCTGGTGAATTTTCTTGAAGAAAATGAGCCTCACCTGGTGCCTGATCAAGCAAATGCTTATGAACAGATCTTGCAAGCGATACAAGCGGAGCAGGGAGGTATGATCTTTCTCGATGCACCTGGCGGGACAGGAAAAACATTCCTGATCAACCTTCTGTTGGCCAAAGTACGTCATCAGGGGAAAATTGCTCTTGCTGTGGCATCCTCAGGCATTGCTGCAACACTACTAGAAGGAGGACGTACTGCACACTCAACTTTTAAACTGCCTCTCAACCTCGCTCACAATGAGAATCCAGTGTGCAACATCAAAAAAGGATCGGCAAAGGCAAAACTCTTAGAAAAATGCAGCCTCATAGTCTGGGATGAATGCACTATGTCTCACAAGTTAGCGTTTGAAGCATTGGACAGGACCTTGCAAGACATACGAGAAAATGACCAGCTCATGGGTGGCATTACAATGGTCATTGCTGGAGACTTTCGCCAGACCCTACCTGTCATTCCTCGAAGCACTCCAGCTGATGAACTGAATGCGTGCCTCAAGGCATCATACCTTTGGAGAAGTGTTCAGACACTCACCCTATCCACAAACATGAGAGTACATCTACAAGGAGATCAGGATGCTGGACGGTTTGCAAACCTTCTACTACAGATTGGGAATGGAACTTTCCCTGTTGATTCAGAAGGACAAATAATCATTCCTCAAGGATGTGGAAATGTTGTAAAGTCCTCAACTGAGCTCACTAACATGGTCTACCCAAACATTATCCACCACTACAAGGATCACAAGTGGCTGCGTGAACGCGCAATTCTGGCACCAAAGAATGAAACAGTGGCTGAAATCAACATGACTCTACTCAGACAGCTTCCAGGCAGTGAGACCTCATTCAAATCTGTTGATACAGTAATCGACCAGGACCAAGCAGTCCAGTACCCTGCAGAATTCCTTAATTCTTTGGAGCCCGCTGGAATGCCTCCTCACCACCTCACTCTCAAGATTGGAACTCCTATAATGCTCTTAAGAAATCTTGAACCACCAATCCTCTGCAATGGCACAAGACTGGTGGTGAAGAACATGATGCCACATGTACTGGAAGCTACAATACTGACAGGAAAAGCTAAAGGAGAGGACGTGTTTATACCAAGGATACCTCTCATCACCACTGACCTGCCATTTGAGTTCAAGCGACTTCAGTTCCCGGTTAAAGTGAGCTTTGCCATGACCATCTACAAAAGCCAGGGACAGTCCCTAAAGATGGTTGGCCTAAACCTGGTGTTTCCTTGCTTCTCTCATGGACAGTTCTATGTTGGATGCTCCAGAGTGGGAACTGGCAAAAATCTGTACATACTTGCTGCTAATGGCAAAACCAAAAATGTGGTCTACCTTAATGCACTACAGTGAGACAATGTGGAGCCTCCCAAAGGGCGGCGATTCCGCTAATATATATATATATATATATATATATATATATATATATATATATATATATATATATATATATATATATATATATATATATTTATTTATTTATTACAGTATATATTTATTAAGTACACTGTGCTACATTGCCTTATTTTCTACTACCTTCCTTTGGTCTCTATACCGGTAAATCATATAATGTAAATTAATTAATTAATTAGATTTTGTATAATTTTCTTTTAACAACTAATGTTTGTACATTCGTTTATATTCGGCTTAATAATTGATGCACTCTACATTAACTTCCTGCTTTATCCTTTCCTTGCTCAAAAAACATGACTACATTATGATCACACGGCAGTCTTGCTGACCTCGTGTTAGGGATCCCTCATAATAACTGACCTGTGAACTGGTGTACCATCCTTCTCCAGCTTGGCCTCCCCGGGAGAAGCATCTACCAGGGGCGTGACCACCCTCCTCCATCCTCCACCCGGGCAGCAGCACCTTTACGCCCAAACCCTCAGGTTGGTACACACACAC